>OMLM01000340.1:40364-51753 GCA_900302695.1 Helostoma temminkii
ACAGCAGGACAATAATCCAAAACACACCAGCAAGTCCACCTCTGAATGTCTCAAATAATATATTTTTTTGGAGTGACCCAGAGATTCTGTGGCATGACCTTAAACAGGCTCCAATGTGGGTTAATTAAAACAATTCTGAAAGCAAGAGTGGCTCAAAATTCCTCCATATCGAAGCATTGCCGTCGTAAACCCTTGATTTCTGTTGTTGCCATTTCTGTTGTTGAAATATTAAAATTTCTCTAATGATCTAAATCATTTAAATGTGATAAATATTCAGAAATGCATAAAATCATCATTTTCGCAGCACTGTATGTTTGTGGGTTTGACACAGACACTATTCAGTGATTTCCAAAAAAACTTTTGAGCTTCTCTTACCAACAGCTATGACAATGTTCACACTGTTATGGGGGACTGAAGAAGCTACTTACACGAGTAGTGAAACATTTGTGCGGCCTTCAGTTCGTGACCTAAAAAAAAAATAAGTGTAGTTGCCATGACTCAAGTTTCAGATCACCTCACCTGGATGACGGAGAATCTTCACAGACATCATTGTTAAGAGAAACAGGTATAAAAACAAAGATAAATACAATACAGACACAAACTGCAAATTATGAATTATCCTCATTAATATTCAGTACATAGAGAATCTAATTACAAGGTCAGTCTAGATAAAACATCTGTTCAGGGTTGGTGAATCTCTGTCCATCCATCATGGATACTCTGGGTCCTCTGCCCACTAGTGAAAAAAAGGCACAGCACAACTCTCACTTTCAACAACAGTTTGGCAGCTTAATGTGTATTCTCTAATGGTAAAAATATTGAAAACTGGGAATATGTCATGTTTGACTATTGGAATCCTCCAGGACTTCTTCTGCAACCAAGTCCTAGATTGGCTGCATTCAGTGACAATGATACCTCATTTGCGAATGTGAGCTCTTATGAGGGGGCTGAATAATTTGGATACTGCAGTAGTCAAGTTTAATTTTGTGTTGCATATAGGCAAATCATTTATAACATTAGTTGTGTTGAGCTCTTTAAATTGTTGTTTTTTGATTTGTTTGTTGCAAGTTTTGCCAATATACCTAATACCTAAAACTTAATGGGAGTTACAATAAGTTTGTGCAAGAGTGTTGCACTGAGACAAATGCACTAAAAATTGATTTGGGGTTAAGGTGATTTGAAATGGAATTCATATTTGTCTAAGGCACTGTATACACAGAAACACCATCATTTTGGCTCACTGTGTTTATGTACAGCCAAATAGTATAGGTGCAAGTGTGTGTGTAGCAGGTGTGATTTTTGCAGAAGGACAGCTTGAAGATAACCTGGTGACGTCACAGTCAGAGGAAGGTCTGCTATCTCTCCCTGACAGCAGGGCTGTGTGTCACTACTTCTATGCCAAGCCAGCAAGAGGGGGAGAGAGAGAGAGAGAGAGAGAGAGAGAGAGAGAAAGGCCCAGGGGGAGAGAGGGATGACAATAAAAGCAGTTGCAGAGGGAAAGTGCCTGGAAGATGTCTCCAATCATTTATAGGAGGCGAGTGGGACCTGGGCCAGGGCAACACTTAAGTGGGGGAGTTTTTAATAAGAGTAAAGAAAGAGAGGAGGGCAGAGAATATCAAAATGACCCTTTACGTTGTGGTTGTAAACAGCAGTGAGAGAGTGACTAGAAAACACAGCAGAACAAACATCTTTCTGAATAATTGAAATGCGTAAAGAAGAAAGATGGAGGAGAACAAGTAGTGACAGAAAAAGAAACAGCAACTGAGATGCATTCAGGAAGAGTCAGGTATACAATTCATCATGGCATAATAAACATTTTTTAAAATATGCAATATGATTCAAATAATCTGGAGCCAGTTGATCATTGTACTAAAGTGCACCAGTTTGTACTCATGCTAATTAAAGTCACTGTTGTGTGATAATTACGTTCATGCCCATCTCTTTTGAAGAATAAAATTTCTCCCTGGAGCTTTCTTCCATCACATTGCTGAAAAGTCCATCATCCTGACCACAAACATATCTGCCTTTCATTTCATCTGCCATTCAATTACAGTTTTAGTATGAAGTAAATAGAACAATGTGATCATATCATAAAAAATAAGAATATATGCTTAAAACATGCATGAGCATACTTGTACCTACAGTATAGATCTTTACATATCTGTATGAATAAGCTTGCACTGACACTCTTTCAGGCACACAACTCACATGAAATATACTGTATGTAAAATGATACTGCACAGACCTGATATTTAGTGTGTGGCTCTAACCTTGTTAGCTTTGAGAGTAACATCCACCAGGCTCAGCAATATTGAGTAGTCCGCTCTATGATGTACACATGTACAACATAATGTGGCCCATGTAGTCATAACGTCTATTTTTATGAGCGTATACTTTTACTTCCTACAATCCAGGCAATTTTCAGAAGCAAACTATGACATGCACAAAATAATTAATAACATATAACATTAAAAAAGCCAAAAATATATAATTTCTTCTATTGAAAACTTTACATTTATCATGTCATATCATGCTTGATATTTCCCTTTGCATACCTGCCCAATAAAACAGATTCTTCTTATTTTTTATTTCAAGTCCACTGCTGTGTGATCACTGGTTACGTTCATTCTTTTATCACAGTAACAAGATTTGCAGAGTAATTGCTTTTTTAGATGCCTTCATTGAACGCGATGTTGCCCTCACTCTCAGCAAAAACAGCCAACATCAGAAATCAATCCTAGTTCTTGGGGTTCCTATGTTGTATCTCTGAAAACCCTGAAATGTAGTTACATTAATGAGCAGGTGCACCTCAGCTGTGTACTTGCCTATTTTTGCTAGTATAAATCCAGCATTAATCTAAAACACTACCTCGGCATTTTAAAATTAACAGCAAACAGAAGTCAATGCACAATACAATTAATGCCATGATCACAAGCAGATTACAGCAAAGTCATTTTAAATATAAAACATGAGGCTTACAGATAATAAGACAAAACACAGTAACAGAGATGTCAAATTTAAACAGCAATATCAAGGCAAACCAAGAAACTGTCTATGGGTGTAGCAGTGTAACTCCTATTGTTGGCATGACCTTTTAGGCTTTGCTCCATTCATGGACATGTACCCACAGGTTTAAATACTACGTGGTAGAGTCTGGAGTTCATTCAGTCAACTTTGCAGGAATGTGTTTGCTGATGAGGAAGCCTCTCTCCATATTAATGAGCTTGCAGTTAGCTGTGAGTCATCAAAACAGTCCACACTGTTTACAGTCAACCTCACTGTCTGTCAGTGAAAGCTAATGTGAACAGACAGAGAAAAAACATCAGTACAAAGAAACTGCCTCTCACAGATGTACAGTATCTCACTTCAATCTGCTGTTACAGCAAGACGTTCAGAAAAAAAGATGGTTAGGCCAATAATCATATACGCTTGCAGCACATCAATGAATAAATAATATTTTACTTTGTGCAGTTATGGGAATTTGAGATACAATTCTGAAAACTGACATCAAAGAACCCTGTGTAGGATGTACACAGAGCACAACTGTGTGTTAGGTTAGTTAGTGATTGACACAGACCCAAATAAAGCAATTACACAAATAAATCTCATAAATAGCTTCTGATATGTTGCGTGTGATACATCAACAATTAAAAAGACATTATTATTCCTCCTTGGAGCCCTCAATAATTTTAAAGTGTAGGATGCATCATTAACTTTATAGCTCTGGAGCCTAGCTGCAGTTTAGCTTTCAGGACTACTTACTGCTATTATAAAGGCCCTTGTGGGCAATAACGCTCTAAGAGCATAAGTCAATTCAAGTTTACTTATATAGCGCCAAATCACAACAAAAGTAATCTCAAGGCAGTTTACAATGTAAGGTTTAAGACCTTACAATACAACTTAATAATAAGGAAAACCCAACAAATCCCCCTTGAGCAAGCACTAGGCAACAGTGGAGAGGAAAAACTCAGTTTTTTAGAAAGGAAGAAACCTCCAGCAGAACCGAATCAAGTTGGGCAGTCATCTGCCTCGGCCAGCTAGGGTGAGTGGAAGGAAACAGAGAAAAGAACAGCAGGTCACAAAACCAATAACAACAACAACAAGCAACAGGCAGGCAGGTTGGATGGATGGCCCAGCAACTGAACACACAGAATACACAGCTTCAGGGACGAGGATACCTGCAGGAGAGAGAGAGAGAGAGAGAGAGGGAAAGGGAAAGAGGGAGAGAAAGGGAGAGAGGCACAACTTTGGGAGAGAGTTAATAAAGTTAATAACAAGCAATGGTGGCCTATGAGTAAATGGAGAAATGAGAAATGAGGAGCTCAGTGTGTCAAGGGAGGTCCCCCAGCAGTCTAAATCTTTAGCGGTATAAGATGGTTCAGAGTCACCTGAAACCAGCTCTAACTATAGGCTTCAATCAAAAAGAAAAGTTTTAAGCCAAGTCTTAAAAGTAAAAAGGGTGTCTTCTTCCTAAACCTGAATTGGGAGCTGGTTCCACAGGAGCTTGATAACTAAAGGCTCTGCATCCTATTCTACATTTGGAAACTCTGGGAACCACAAATAGACCTGCACTCTGAGAGCGAAGTGTTCTGCTGGGATGATATGGTACTATGAGGTCTTTAAGATATGAAGGGGCTTGATCATTAAGTGCTTTATATGTGAGGAGGAGGATTAAGAACCATAAGCACAAACATTTAGGCATATGCTCTAAATGTGCAGAGCACATAAAATCTCTAAACACATACAAAAGCACATGTATGGAAAGAAAGTTGTGCATCAAGAAATTCTACAATCAGCAGCATCAGAAAAGAAAAAGAGAAAAATAGAGTAGTGCCTTCAAGCCAGCAGGAGGGGCATTGCTAGTATTGAGCATTTGGAGTAAATATTTACAATATAAAACATGTCAAGTTTAAAAGAAGGCCAAAAGTCTTATTTTACAGTTTATACTTGCTGGTGAAAAGTGTGTGTTCTTGCCAATGGAACACAACTTTCAAGTGTGAAGAAAAAATTCCATAATGAAAAGACATATTTCAAGAAAATGTCTTTCAAAACTTTATTGTGAAGAATACAAATACTGACTCAGAGTATTTGTATTTCACAATTGTCTAATATTTTTTAAAATACCATGTTTACCACATGGCTTTAGGGCTGACACACCTCTAAATCTTCGAGGAAACCAGAGCCCAAAATGTTATTAGGATTTGATGATCCCTCAGTTCACAGGTAAACTGATTAATGGGTTGGTAAAGCCCTAGTGTGCTGGTTCAAGGCTGCATAGCGATATTCATGGTGAATGGAGTCTTGCAGTATCCCATTAATAGTGTTGTTTTCATTCATACACTCCTGTTCGTGTGATTTTGAGGGGAGTTAGCTTCCTCTCAAGTTCTCTGTCTTTACATTTTTATACACATTAATCGATTCACAAGAAAAGAGGCTTTCATTGAGGACTCCTAAGTCAAGCTGCTATTTCTACCCTTTAATCAAAGGCATTTCAGTAGTGAAGACAGTTGGCTATGTGGTTAAATACTGCAAAATCATAATATGGTCTGGTATATTACTGGAGAAACTGTATTTTGTTTCCCTACATCACAGATGAATGACGGGGAAAAGAAAAAAGAAGCAAAAGAGAAGGGAAAGAGAGAAGCAAAAAGAGAAATAATGAGAACAAGTGTAGAGAAGGACTGTTTATTTGATGAGGGGTGATTATGACCAGACAAGGTGAAGTGAGCACTTTTTGTGATGAGTGTGATCCCTGAAGAGAGGGAAAACTGGAAGGACAGACATAAGGAGGGGGCAGAATATGTGAGTGGAGAGATAAAGAGTCACAGAGGGGGGAGGAAGATAAAAAGAGCAAATGGAGAGAGAGAATGGCTGCTTTAAAAAACATCTGGGAGTCATCAGGGAGCGGAGAGAAAAACGCTGGACTCAGCTGAAAGTCTCGGCTCCCCTCGCTACACTGCTTGCCTACTCGCCTGCTTCATATCCAAGTAACACCTTCCCCAAAAGACACAAAGTAGAGGAGGGAGAGCACAGTCTATTAGAGAGCAGAGAGAAAGTCCTTGAGCCTTGCAAATGCCTTCTTCCCTAAGACTACAAGAAGTGCTGTAAACATAGACCATATATTGTTAACGTATGTGAGAACAACTCCTCGTAAAATGAGTTAGCAGAGACATTCTCCTATAGGTATCAGCATTCACTTTGCAAGCTTTTACTTGAAAACATATAGGGACATGTTAGTTTCCTGTGTGTTTACTGTGGTGTGAGCGCAGGGTGGCATCTCTCCACGTCTTCACTGAAATGGTACTACTAATGTGATGGCATTAGCAGAAATGTCAGTCATCTGGTCCCAGTGGTGTGCAAAGGGCAGATTTTCTTTCTCCAAGGCACCACTGTAGCTATCCACCACACTAGCAGAGTCCCATAGCCTGGCTCCATTCCACTTTTAAGGTGAGGAGCAGACAGACAGCTATAGATGTCATACAGTATGTGTACACTGTGGCCTTTAAACACCAAAAGCTCTTTTAAGATGTCAGTGGCATTGCTTCATAAAAGTGACAATTTCACTGTTATTTTTTATGAGGTTGGGCCAACTTTAGAGAGACAAGGTCATGGCATCATAAAAATCAAAGTCAAATAGGGTTTAGAGAAAAAAAAATCTTGGTTTACAATTTATCGTCTCTGTTTTGTGCCTTAAGCCATAATTAAAAAGGTTATGGAAAAGACAATACAGTACATCAGCATCCTATTGCACCATCTGTCGCTGTTTGATGTAATGGACTTCATGGAAGTCTGATAAGGACTCCACTGTTGAAAGCAAATCATAAAACATCAAGACCGGAAATTGCTAAAATGCATATTGAGAAGCCACAAAGCTTCTGGAAGAATGTCCTTTGGACAGTTGAGACCAAACTGGAACTTTTTGGCAAGGCACATCAGCTCTATGTTTACAGACGCATACAAAGAAAAGAATACCATACCTACCATGAAACATGGAGGAGGCTCGGTTATGTTCTGGTGCTGCTTTGCTGCATCTGGCACAGGGTGTTATGAATCTGTGCAGGGTACAATGAAATCTCACAAAAGACTGTACAGTGCTTAATGTATTATGGTCTCCATGCCAGAGTGTCTAATCAGGTACCTCCAGTAGAGCCATGGACAGCTGCGACATACTGTTCTCACTGACAGCAAAGAGAAAACTGAGGACTGTCACAGAGCAGCAGTAAAAGTTGTCAAATCTTCATCATTTTTCAATAGTTTGTAGAAAAAAAATGTGATAGTAAGGTATTTAAATAGTAAAGATTTCCTTTGTGATGTCGCCTGTCGCACAGTGTTACTGCTGTCCTGTTTTAATTAACATCAGCACCACACTTGCACAAGCTTTGGTCTCATCCATACACAACCTGCCCTTGCTGTTAAGTGGTTGCTGCACCCAAGACAAGCACATGGCAAGAAGATGGAACCTGAACAATAGCTGAAGGACAATCCGTAACATACAGTGTGAATAATAATCTAACAATACTGGCTGCTTCCATAATCCTCTGTATTATATAGCCATTGAAAGGCAAACAGCTCCTTACTGATGTTGCAGAATAAATTTTAATTTGTGATTAAATTGTGGTCTTTAGTTGTTTTCTGCACTACGTGGATGAATATACAAAAGCCATTATGGTTCATCTGGCACCAATATAATGAAGCCTGAAATTGAAATCACCTGATCATAAGTTAATATTACATATTTACATACAGCCCCGATTCCAAACAAGTAGGGATGTCGTGTTAAATCTTTATTAAACAAAATGCAGATTTGAAAATGTCATAAACACATTTTATTTAATGTTTAAACTCACAAAATTTTAATGAAAAAAAAAACAATAAACAAATTGATGGCAGCAACATGTCTCAAAAAGGCTGAAAAAATAAGTGGTCTACAATTTGTCAAAGAATTTCCAAGCCATATATGAATATCATCCACCTTCTTCTCTTCTCATTTAAAATTTAAAATGGTCTGTAGCAAAGTGGAAAGTGTTCTGTGGTCAGGTGATTCAAAATTTTCTCAGTTTAAACATTTGATATATTTTCTATGTTTGACTGTGAATAAAAAAAAAGGGTTTATGAAATTTGCAAATCACTGCACTGTGTTTTAATATTGATTTTACACAGCGTTGCAAGAGGAATTGGAGTTGTATATACAGCTACCTTACTTAGTAATCTGATTCTATATGTGAATGTGTTTTTTTGTTTTTAAAAATTTAACCTAAATAAAATAATAATAATAATAATAATAATAATAATAACATACCTATGCACTGAAGATGACATGGGTTCTCATCTAAAAAATTGTACCTTCATTAACAGATAAGAACTATCATTCACCTCTCAAAGCTATGTCAGTTCCTTACACTTTGCCCTGAAACTCTCTTGTAGCAAGTTTGAGCATAGCTGAGTTTTCTCTGCACACACCAACAACACCGTAGCATCAGCATTCATGTCGGGAAGGGAGAAAATACATTCCTTTATGAGCCATTTGTAGAATGCTTCTTTCTATAAAATCTGTAACAAGTCCAATTTCTGTTGGTAATCCCTGTGTGAAGGAACACATTGATATGTAAATTGTTGTCTTTGAATGGCAGAATGGTTATTAAAAAGGGAACACAGATAGGAAGCGATGCAGAGATGACCCTGGTAATGTATTCATTCCACGGTGGCACACTGTTGTCATACATAACATTTTCAGTGTAACGTGATGGTGGTGCCACAGTCATTACTTTGCATTTCTGCTTGATACATGCTTAACAGGGCAGAGTTAAAGGAATATAACTGTTTAGACCTCCTGTCTCTGTGCTCATTTAGACCCATCTAAATGCATCATACACTCTACAGTGACAGAATATGGGAGTGAAAATAGAAATGCTAAATATAAAAATGGATAGCCATTGAGGCTCCCTCTGGGGTATTTTAAAATTGGTGCTCTACAAATATTACAGAACAAATATTTGACATAAAATGTCAAAGTGTTTTCAACACTGTATTCATAATGCAGTGATCTTTTCTTTTTAACTGGTGCAACAACTGCCGGAAACTGTTTAACTTCATGCCCACTTTTAATATCTGTAGCACAGTGTTTAAAGCTATTCCCATCATCTCATATCCAGATTCTGGTTTCTATATAACAAGGACATATATTGACGTTTTCCTCTCTCTTCTCTTAATGTGTTTGTCTTCACATCAATCTCAGTCCCTTGGAGAGATCGTAATAAAGGTCCTGACCGTGTGGTGTACTGGCACAACAATGATGTGTACATGAAAGAAGAGCTCATCTGTTAGTGTAATAACTATCCTATCAAAGTGCAGGTTTTAGGGCCTTATAGCATGAGTGAGTGTACCTTCAAACATTTCCCCACATATAATATTCCCTACCAAAACTGCTTCCATATCAAAAATAGTGTGAATATTACTGTGAATAATTTTGTCTGTCTGGTTTATGGCTTTACCAAAGATTATTGCTGTTCTAATGACAGTGTTGGTGAATATTTTCCAACTGCTCAAATACATGATTCCAAACACTGACTAAATGATTTTTGTTCTCTGGCCCAATCCCCCTCAATTTTCATCACCATGTCATCCTTTTTGTGATGTTCTCAATTCACTAGCACTTTCAGACTTCCCCTCCCACACTCCTTTTATCTATCTTTCATTCTTACACTCTTTGTCTCCCCCACACATCAACCCCGTGTCTCTCTCGCCTCTCCCTGCCTCTTTTCTGGCATGTCCAGGCACGTCATTTTGTTGCCATCCAGAGGAGGTAGCAGTGGAGCTAGTGGTGATGTATGGCCCAAGCAGATTCCAGGACAGAGTCATGGAAGAAACACAGGCATCATCATCACCATCATTGTCATCATCAGCCAGATGAGAAGAGCCAAACTTGAGCTCTGTCCATCCCCATCAGGCTGGCTGACAGTCACAAACTCATCTCTTATTCACTCTACTCATCAATTATACACAGGCCAAAGGAGCCCTGAGAGGCAGGAGGCTGCAAAGGCTTTCCACGTGTCGACCCAACTGCAGCACAAACACACATTGCAATGCTCTGTGTTCAGCACTAATCATCAATGTCCTCCTTTAGTCTCTCTGAGGGCAGGATGCAGCTTGTCATCATGCCTTTAGCCACAGCTGCTATGTGCGGATGTCATGTATCTCATCATGAGGTTAAGGTTAGATCATCTGGCACGCGATGGCATCATGATGAGAGTGGAGACATGGGAACTGTTCTGTGTAGAGATATAAGTTTTCCACTAAGTGTTCATTTGTGTCGCCCTAACTCAAATATGATGAGTTAGGGCAAATACTATGTATGAGTATTTAGATGTTGAACTGGAATCTGCATCAGATTAGTGGCTCCCATTGGATGAAAATAGACAGACAAAAACAACGCTGTTAAATAACTAACATCAATCCTGCTCAGGTATTTATACAAGCCTCCATATTTCTGCCCAGCATGCTTTACCATTATTTCCCTAACTGTGATTTACCACACCAGTGGGACCAATAGCAACTAACAAACATGATATATAATCCTGGAAAACAGATTAAGACAGGAAAAGCAACATTTAACAGCTGAGACAATCCATTAAAAGCTCCATGTTTGGCTTGTTTCAGTAATATGTCATCTAAAAGCAGAGTAAAATAGTGCTCAAAATTTACACCATTGTCATCAGAGATTAGATACCTTTTGATGTTTTGTTCAAGGAAATATCTTAAATATAAGAAGAGCTTATGAAGTTATCTGAAGAACACAGCTGTCAAACAGTCACTTCTAGCATAAAAGATCAGAGGCTAATGGTAGGGCTCGGGTTAGTTATTACCTGTGTGCAAACACTGCTAATTCTGACAAGTTCAAAACCCTCCCAGGCTTTCTAGGAAAGGTATAGATTACTTGGCAACAGAGGTGCTCTCACATTGTCTAGGCTGCCATCATCCTCTGTACAGACAAGACTTTATTTTGATAGTTTAAAAAGACCCAAGCATCTACTCACACAGTAACACATTTGCAGTCACTTGTTATTTCCATATCAGGCAATGCAGCTGGTGTTTGGGAGCCCCTTCAGAAGGTGGGCTGGCCCTTAGATGAAAGGAGTAGCTTGAGAAGAAGAGTTAGCGTGACATGACCATTCCTTGTGTGTGTGTATATGTGAGGGAGAGATACTGGTCACCATTGTATTAAGTAATGTGGCTTGAGCAGGCAGCTAAACAGTAGTCTGTTTAGTTGGAATTCACAAGCTCATCCCAACACATTCATTTACACAAAATATGACTGTGATGATATTAGTGTGATTAACAGAATTATTTTTTTTAAATGATGGTTATATTTTGATTATCAAAGAGCTGAGTG
>OMLM01000343.1:3956-17332 GCA_900302695.1 Helostoma temminkii
AGAAAGGTTTGTCATCGATAACAAACCTGTGTGGCGGTACACGCATAGTGATAAATTGTGCTGTACAACATGAAAATTGTGACAGGGTCTGTTTGCTAAGCAAAATTTATCCACTAGATGTCAGTAGTCTATATTGACCTGTTAATCTTTTCATAAAACTGTTGGCTGGATCTTTTCCAAATTAGACAGTCAGTGGCATCAGAATCAGATTCTGATTAGAATCAGAGTCAAAATCAGAATTTCAGAGTTTATTGCCAAGCATACAAGGAATTTATCTTGGTGTGTAAGTGAAAGTTTACACAATATTAAATAAACAAAAACACAAGATCCATCTGAATTGAATCATAAATATAGAATTGTCATATTTACAGCAGGTGTGTAAATATTTGCAATAATGTAATACAGGAGAGATCAGCTGTGATGTTACAGTCTGTGTCAGTGTGGAGTCTGGGTCTTGGGAGCGGTCAGCCTATATCCTCCTAGCACGCCCACGACCCAGGAGTCATGAAACTCCTGATGTACTTTAACAATAAGTGCCTTCTTTATTACCAATCAAAAGCAAGACTGCCCATATGAAAAAGAAGTATATTAAAATTTACTATTAGTATACTACTTTCAAACTAAAAATAAGCAAGTATACTTTCAGTATACTTTTGATGTACTTATCAGAGGTTAACTCAAAAGTGGGCCAATTTAGTCCCAAGAATGATTAAAATAGTATACTAGCAAGTATACTAGAAGTACATATAAGTATACTTACTATAATTGAAGTATACTTTAAGTATACTTAATAAAATAAACTTTAAGTATACTACTTTTTTGTAAGGTTGGCCTAGCGTGGGAGGGTAAACTTGTCATACATCACAGATGCCTGAGATGTGAGTACGAACTGTCCAGTGACCATAATGACGGTACAGAAGTTAAGTGAATGGCAATTAGAAAAAGGGATTGCCATTATTTATATCTCAGGAACGGTTAACACACCCAATCAGCATAATAAATTTAATTACTACTTGTGAGGTTTTCCTCATATTAATTGCTGCACCTTTGTTCTGTTTTTTCTTACGTCACATGGTCAATATTCAGCAAGTAGTTATTGAACAATTGGGTGTGCCAAACTAAGTAGGTAGCATCTTAATGTGTAATTGCATATTCACTCAACATGTAATACTATTAACGTACTTATATATAACACATTTTCATACACAAACAAAATGCAACACAATGTGTTTCACAAAACAAGAAACAAAATTAATAAAACATAAGAATATTAAAACACAAAATAAAACAATGGCAAACACATTTAAAATAACAGTATAAAATACTAAAATACAAGATATGATAACAGAGGAATGTTTGATATGTTTTGCTGTTTATGTTTTGCCTCTTACTGTAAAGATATTTCTTTCAGGGTGAATGAAGTTCCATTTTAGGCTGCCTACTTTATCAAGCCATATCACAATTATATCACAATTTTAACAAACTAAATATCTAGGAGTGGAAAAAATAAGGAAAGAGCAGACCTATGTGTGAGAATTGTAAAATGGCCACTGTTAGTTATCAGAACATTATGGGGCTATATTGAAGCCAATACTCCAAAACTAGGTTAGATAGATTCTTTCTCTTTTGTTTTCCTGTACATGTGTTTGTGAAGCACGGGGAAGGCTGTGTGTTTGGTACTCCTGCCACACACGAGATGTAAGCATTAGAAATATTTGACACAATTAGCCTAGCTGCTCAGATGGAAGTTGGACAATTACTGT
The DNA here is from genome assembly GCA_900302695.1 of Helostoma temminkii. Taxonomy (NCBI): domain Eukaryota; kingdom Metazoa; phylum Chordata; class Actinopteri; order Anabantiformes; family Helostomatidae; genus Helostoma; species Helostoma temminkii. The sequence continues at coordinate 5,720 of OMLM01000343.1, forward strand.
ACAGAACATGCATTCTAATATAGTCAATAGGCCTATGATTATGTTGCAGGTGCTCATTCCATTACGTTATAAGCAAATTGTAAGGAACAGTCTATGCTCATTAGTTATAATTATTTAGCCTACTGAAAATACTTGTTCTCTGCTCCTGCTTACAAGGTCAAATTGTATGATAGAAATACATTTGGACTGGTGTGTACAAAAGAGGGCCACGGCGAGGTTTAATTTTTTCTGCAGTTATCTTGAGATAACAAAACCTCTACAGATAATGGGACAATTTATCTAAATGAGTGTCTTGGGTTATCTTATTACACCTGTCTCATTCTTTAAAGTTTGCATTGTGAAAAGTCAGATATTGCCACGGCTCAACTTTCATTTTCTACATGATTGTGTTGATGTTTCAGTAGTAGTTAAATTATTAGGCTACTGGCCACTCCTCTGTGGTGCTAAAAGAGCAGCTTCCATACTTGTGCATACTACATACAAAATTCAATATAAAAAAATGTAGTTAGAATCTGGTTTCTGGCATGTTATATGCTTACAGTTAATTCTAAGTGATTTACTATTTAATACTATTACTAGCAGTAATAGTATTACTTCATTAAATTGAATGGTGACTATAATGTTCTGCCAAATGACATTAAACAACAGAAAAACACTAGAAAATATGTTGAAAATATGCCATATTCATTTTTTTCCTTCTTTTGAGCTGCTGCTACTTTTGGACATTAAAGTCGCATCCTTCATGTACAATATTTAAATGTAATTCACAAAGTCTGTCTCCATTTGACTTTGTCACATTTTGATTTGACCAGTACAGTCAATACAACAACTTTCCACCTAAGCTTTATGGAAACATTTTTTTAGTATATATTATAGGTTTTTTAGTTTGTTTTGTATTTTATCTGTGTGGTATGTACATTATGTTTTTTTTCCAACAGAACTGTACTGTGATTTTGCAAAGTTGGACACAATCAAAAAATTAAATCAGGTGAAGATAAGACACATTTCATGACCTATTTATGCAGAAAACCAAAATGTCACTTCTTGCAACTGTAAAATTAAAACTCCCGCTATCACAACCACAATGTCTACAACTATATTTAAAAATCCCACTACTACAACAACACCCAAAACCACAATGCTCACTACCACAATCATGACTGCCACCCCCACAACAAAAAAATCCCACAGCCCCTATCAACAAAACCATAACTATCATTACCACAAAGTTCACTACCACAATAAATTCCACCACCAAAATTATAGTTGTTGAGCTTTATTGGCCAGTGACATGGTGTTGATGGTTTAGGAGAAGTCCCTTATGTACACCCATAGGAACTTGGTGCTACTCACCCTCTCCACAGCAGTACTGTTGACAGTGAGAGGATGATGCTGAGCATGTGGGGTGAAGAGAAGAGAGCTGAGCACTCATCCTACATCTACAAATCCCACTACTACATCCACAAACCTTGCTCCTACCACCACAACCACGATGTCCACAACTACATCTACAATGCCTACTGCTACAAATACAACTCCCAAGACTATAGTGCCCACTACCAAAATGACAAGTCCCACAACAGCCAGTAGTACAACCAAAACTCCTACTAAAACAACAACCACTGCCACAACTTCCACTACTGTAATCACAACTCTAACTGTGACCACTAACCACAACTGTCACTACTAAAATGTCAATGCCCACAAACAAACTTGGCAGCCAGTAGTACGTAAGCTCATATATTATTCACAATAGAACATAGAAACGTATCAATGTTCCTGGAATTAAACACATTAGTAGCCAGTTAAAAGCTTCCAAATACTCTGCAGCTAGATGCAATAATTGTAAGAATTGCAAAAGCTATTATAAGATGTCCCCCTGAGGGGAATTGACATAGTGAGAGATATAAGTATATATATTCCATTTGAAATTATGTAAATTTAGAAGACCAGCTAAGATGTTGATGATTTTTGCCAGATTAGCCACTGCTGGAGACACATGTAGCTTGCCCTCAGTATCCTGCATTCACATTTCAAATGGTTTTGTTTACTGATTGGTTGCTTTGGCTGAACCAAAACTGTGATTTGACAAAACATAAATAACCTGAATTGAATAACTCATTATTTAATTGTTCTCATTTTTCATTAAACAGTGTATTTGGCCACTCTTCCCACTCAACAACACTGAATACAACACTGTACTAGTCCATATACTGTAGGATTAAATGCATTGTTGTGTTGTTTAGTACAGTCACCAATGGAAACTAATAATTGCAAGGTGGTACAGTGTACGTAGGTGTTTGTTATCTAGTTTGGGTGTTGTGTGGTTTTGTATAATATTGATTAAGGATGTGCCTCATGTGATGTTGTGTGTAAAATGTGTGTGTATATATAATATAACGAGGTTAAGCTTTTGTGTAAGGGCATTCCTGTAGTTTTCTTTTTAACAAACATACAGTATATTTAGATGTGGTTTAAATTATAATGATGATTACACTCTTACTCTTTACTCTAAATGCTCCCTTGTTGTCTTTAACTTTAACTTCACATACCTCCCAGCATTGCACTAGATGTTATTGTTAATATCATGAAGTCTCTTAGCAACTCTCAGTACTGGGGGATTGTCTTTTGACAATTTGTGGTTTGTCTTATTCATTTGTGTGGTTTACAGCTCATACAAAATTAGCATGCACTTCCCTGTTTCGATCAGTGTCTAACAGCTTTGAACATTCCTTCACTGCACTGATTATCAACACCACATTCCACAATAGTCCCCGCCCTGTTAATAGTACACCCTTTCGGCTATCAAACCAATTTAATGTCCAGGCAACCATCAGTCATCCATCAGTTACAGTAGAGACAGTAGCTTCTTTCACCTTTATCTTTGTAAGTATATTTTTTTCTCTGATTTTATTAAATCACATTGTCATATTTTCAATTGTTCGAATTTTATTTTGATACCTAGTCCAAATTTAACATTCCATTTATATTTTTTGTCTAATGTTATGATTGTTTGCATTATACTTAAGAAGCCTAATTAAACCTACTTTATCGGTCTACACTTACTATCCACTTTATTAGGTACATCTTGCTAATTTAAGGTTGAATCCTATTTTGCCATCAGAGGGACTTAAATCACTATGTCATATATTCAAGAAGGTGCTGGGAACATTTTTTAGAGTGGTGGGTCCACATTGACATGATTTAGATTTAGGTGATGCAGATTCATTAGAGCGTTTACCTTTGTGACGTGGTGCATTTTTCTGCTGGAAATAGACATCCAAAGATGGGCACATAGAGCTCATATAGAGATGGACAGCAACGATACTCAGATAGGTTGTGGCGTTTAAACAATGCTCAGTTAGTATTGAGGAGCCTAGAGTGTGCCAATAAAATATCCTCCACAGCCTTACACCACCATCACCAATCATTAATACAAGACAGGCAGGATTTATGATTTTATGCCAAATTCTGACCCTACCATCTGAATGTTACCTGAGACCAGACAAAATTTTTCCAGTCTTCTATTATCCAGTTTTGGTCGAATTACAAATTAGTATAGTAGCCTCAGTTTCTTGTTCTTAGCCTAAAAGAGTGGCACCCAGTGTGCGCTTCTGCTGCTCCATCTGTTTCGAGGCTAGACTTAGCATTAGAAGATGCTCTCTGTATGTCGTGGTTGTGACCAGTGTTTATTTGAGTAACTATTGTCTTTCAGTCAGGACAAAACAGTCTGCCCATTCTCCTTTGAGCTCTGGCATTGGGTTTAAAGCAGCCTAAGAAATAGTTTGTTTCATGACACAGGCAATTAATTGCTCAACCCATATTTTTTGTAAGCATACACTAACATACATTTAAACATACGCTGTTTAGTTTGGATCATACAGTTGTATGATCAGATCATCAGGGATGAAAACACACAATATAAAATGCATACACTCATAACAAGAGCTTTATTGACAATATTGAGCTGTAGCCTAGAGTGACATTAATTTACAATGCAGCAGTTGGCTCATAGTTTACCAAACTAGTTTTTCTTCTCTGTCTTCTTGTTGACTTAGTGTGATAGTGTGAATGTTATTTCCACACCCTATACATTTGGGAGTTGTTAGTGGTATGGTTACATTTTGCAGAAAATTACAATGACCTACTTCCTTTTTAAAATCACGTTTTAAATCAGTGTGCTTTGTTTTGATTGTGTGTTTAATTACTTAATTTGCTTTCTTCCTAAACTATTCTAGGCGCTGTTTGATTACTGATTGATTTATAACGCATTAAGGAGACTGAGGTAGGTGAAAAAACTATGGGCCTGATTTACTAACATTTAAAAATAGTCGATCTGATTTACTGATTTACCAATAGTAAGTACAAAATTCAGCGTGAAAGTGTTAAAATTGCGTGTTTCATTTGTGGGTGTTTTGCCAGTGACCTACTAAGAGAAATATGTTAATAGAGTATGTCTAAGCCATTCTGTAGTAGTTTATTACTTTGGCTACGTTCACACTGCAGGTCTTAATGCTCAATTCAGATTTTTTGCTCAGATTCGATTTTTTCTGTTCACACTAATTTTTAAAATGTGACTTATACCTTACGTCAGTGTGAACTGACTGCAGCTCTGAAGTGACCCGCATGTGCAAAAGAACAATACTGTGATGGCAAACGCAGCATATTGTGTATGAATTCATACACAGATGCAGCTGAAGCAAGCCTTTATGGTTTTATGCTGAAGGTGTTGTGCAGTGGAAGCCGAAAACCTTATAAGCAAATGATAATGATAATGAAAAAGAGCTCAAAACTTTTAACGATAAACTTTTCTTTATCGATGGTTGCCATGTCCATAAAGAGATGTGTGTGGATGCATTGGAGCCAAGAGTTATAGGACTGTGACGTGAGCGGTCACAGAAGCAAATTCCATCCCCAATTTCAAGATGTCAACACCTTTGATTACATCTGACAGCTCCTCTCCACAAGACTCTCATGCCAAGACACTGATCTCAGGCGAAAAAAGTCAGATAATGGCAACCTGACCGTTCAGACTGAGTTTGCATTGGAAAAAATCAGATACTTATGGCCCAGGTGGCCCAGGTCTAATTTGAAAAAATCTGATTTCATGTCATTTGTGCTGTTCAGACTGCCACAAAGCAATCAGATATGGGCAAAAAAATTTAGGTTTGGGTCACTTTTGCATGCAGTGTGAACATAGCCTTTAATGTTTAGGTTCATTGTTTCTTAAGCTTTTTTCAGTCATGGCACCCTTAACGGTATAAAACATATACACCGTCCTTTTGTCGACCGACACACAAACACGCACAGTGGCTTTAGGAGTGGTACATTTTGGGCTACTTAAAATCACAGGGAAACCTAAGCCTGGGATGACGCAAACCAGTGGTCGCCTAAACCGAGAATCATCTGTCATTGATGGAATTTTTTAACAATGAGGGAAGAACATGAAGGCCATCCATCATTTTGACAGATCATAATTTGTCAATAGGGCAATCAACCAAAACTTTAAGCAATTCACTCCACTGCCCAGTTTGTGACAAGTGTGAATAATAATTTCCTTTGTCCAATCTTGTGCAGGACTTCATTTTTTAGCTGGTTTTAAATGTTGCATTAATTTCCTTTACAACACGCTGTGGTCTGTGGAATCACACTCACAAAGGCAAACATGTAGAGGTTTTTACGTTTAAGCAGAGCAGTCCACGTGGAGGAGGAATTGCAACCGCACTGAACTCCTTTATTCATCCTTTTTAAAAGATACACTCTGCGCCCCGGTCAGAGTGTGTTTCACACATTTCTCAGCAATTCTTTTTTTTTTTGGTCCACATTTTACAGCTTTAGGACGCGCCGGGACTGTTAGTACCTGAAGGGCTGTGCAGACATGGCTGAGCTTAGCATACAGTAAAAGAGCATGTAGTGAAGCAGGGAGACTGAGGGCTAATTGTCATGGTGTCCATCATCCCAGGTTTAGGTTTTCCATTGATTGATATTAAGTGGCCAAAACCTTATCACTCCAACAGCCATAAGGTGTGTGCATATGTTTGTGCTGGTCAACAGAGGGATTTTTTTGTTGTTGTTTTTTTCTAGACTGGGGTGACTCCAGAGTTTGCATACTATTAAAAGGGAGCTGTGACTGAAAAAGGGTTGAGAAACGCTGAGTTAGATGATGATCAGGTCACATTTTATGTCCAATCAATGCAGAAAACCTGGTAATTCCAAAAAATTCACGTATATATTTTCATATTTTCTTGTCACTGGATATAAATACCTAACAGAAAAATTAGAACTTTTTTGACAGTATAACTCCTGGTACAACTTCTCATGTTCTGTTTCTTCTTCTACTTTTCTACTTCTGTTTATTCCCATAGTAACAACTATGTGCAGGCTTTTTGTGACTGCAGGTAAGAAACACTAGTGAAGTACTTATATGGCTTTTTTACCAAATTCACAAAAACCCACATATTTGTACAATCTAAACAATCTACTTATCTAGATTTTCTTGTTAGAGTGTTTGTTTGTGAGAACACAAACAGTGTTAGTTGTCAGTGAGTTTTGTGAATTATCAATACTAGAAATTATGGGCTGCAGTTTTTTGTTAGATTTGTTTTTAAGAAAGTCTTAAATCACATATTTGCTTGTTCCTCCACTCCTATATTAATGAATCCCATTGTCCTTGCAAGCTGAAATTGCATTCTAGATGCCCATAAAAGGGCATGAGACTGCACACACATTCATATGTACACACAGGAATCTCACACAGTAAAGGAAAGTTGAAGACAGTAGCAGAAGCCAAGGCATCATTTCACAAAGTGTTACTTGACACTAGTGCAATTGGGTAAATAATGGAAACTTCACAGTTAGTGGCTTTGGTGGTGGATATAAAACAAAGTACACACAAATATGATAAGGTAAAAAATGTCTGCTCTCAAAAATGAGAAAAAATAGTTTCTCTTCTGGAGGATGGTCTTTTCCAGAGTTATCTAGGCTGAGTGAGTCTGCTATCTGATTCTGTTTTATGGTTATGTTCTGTAATGCAAATTCAAGTGCTAGTGCAGTGTTAATTTCAAATTACCATAATGCTTTCTAAAATAAGGGAAATAATTATTGAAAAAAATGATAAAAATATAATTTAAATTTTGTAATATTATAAACCTGCAGAATCACCAACATTTTGTGAATGTGGCCCTATGTTTCTGCTGAATTATTAACATGTGAAACAAAATTCCAATAATCTCCAATATATTGTTCTTAAATTTTTATTCAAATGAAGCCACTGGATAAAATTTGTTTTCAACCTGACTCTAAGTCTGTCATTTTGAAGGTCTCTGTTTGATCATCACCAGCTTGGGTAAGTTTATAAAGCATATTATTCAGTAGCCTAACTCAGAGATAACTAATGTCCCAAGCAACTCTTTATAAACAAGGAATTAGTGTCTTCAGAAACTAAATAAAAGTACTGAAACCCATTTTTTTTATGTTTCAGCCTCCTCCTCCATGCTGGTGTGTAACTATGACAGTTTGGCAGAAAGCAGAGCTGCAGACGGGCAATTCACAATTTCAGATATTGATCCAAATCTGTGCACCCATCTGATCTACGCAACTTCTGACATTAACAATGCGAACGAGTTGGTTCCCAGCAACACACTCGATTTACAACGCTATGAGCTCTTTAATAACCTCAAAACCATGTAAGGCTTTTACCCTATAGATTTTGTTGATATTGATATGATGTTGATGTTTTTCTTTTGTTAAATAATCCGTTTTTTTTTCCACAGAAATCCACAGCTCAAAACCCTGTTGTCAGTTGGTGGCATGACATTTAACATACAAAAGTAAGTTACTTACATGAGACCTTTTTTGTGATAGTAGAAACACATGTTTGAGCAGTGGCAGATTTGTCCTTTCATGCAGCATTTTAGTGCTTTCCATGATCCATTGCTTCACATATATAAGATAGCACCAGGTAAGGTTTCATATTTTATAACATAAACAAAAAATAAGTAACTATAAGTTAATTTTATGAATGCTTTCAGGAGATGAACAAAAAGTGTGTGATATAAATAAGCAACTACTAAGTCATCTAAATATGTAATCCAACTGAACATGCTTGTATTACCCAATACTTTTTTTTTTATTTTTTATAAATTATGTGAGAGGGAGACAGATGATGCTAAGTGTAACCAGTAGCTTATTGTTGCAAAATAAACACAAATTATGAAAACATAAAAGCATTAAAAAATTCTTAGCAGCTGCAAACAATAAATGGCTTTGTGTTTCATAAATACTAATAATGGTTGTTCTCACTTCTCTCTGACAACATTGTGATATTGTATTACTGTAGGAAATACAATATGCTGTTTCAAATAACCCAGACTATAATCAAGGAATTATCTATAGTGTCAAAAGACACACAGAGATGAAGTAAGAGAAGCCCAGAAGTGGCATCCAAATTCATATTAAGCAGGATAATACGTTTTAATGTTCTGGTGGATAAGGTTGGGAAATTTTAATGTTGGCCTTGATTGATAATTGTCAGAACTCACAGTGCATCACACCCTGCTGCGAGCTCTGTAGCCGCAGATCACAAGATGCCTATGCTGACCCCTGTACAGCACAATATTAAAACCGCCAGGTGGTATATTTTGTTTTCTACTTTTTCCTATAATGTGCTGATTTATGCACTGTTTGTTCAAATGTTTACTAGGTTCAGTACAATGGTGTCAACACAACAAAACAGAGCAGTGTTTATCCAGTCTACAGTCACACTACTGAGAAATTACAGGTTTGATGGGCTCAACCTGGACTGGAGATACCCTGGACAGGCAGGAAGCCAATCAGACGACAAACAGAAATTTACACTGCTGTGCAAGGTCAGATTATAAATTATAATTATTCCTGAAGGACCTCTGGGACTCAGGAATATGCCATACTGAAAATGCCATGTATGACTAAGATTTTACACTTGACTGAGACTGAAACATGATTTTGTGTTATATAGGAGCTCAACAATGCCTTTGTGGCTGAGGGAAACCAAACTAACAGAGAAAGATTAATCGTCACTGCCAGTGTTTCTGCTGAGAAATCAGTCATTGATGCCAGTTATGAAGTTGCACAAATTGCCATGTAATACTATTTTAATAAAAATCTTGAATCTGAACCCAAAGTTAGCCATTGCCATATTTTGGTGAATGTGATCTCTGCTGTATTTTCTTAGGTATCTGGATTTCATTAATGTGTTGACATTTGACTTTCACGGCCCCTGGGAAAATGTCACAGGACATAACAGCCCCTTATTCCAGGGATCACAAGACACTGGAGATAAAATCTATTCTAACACTGCAAGTACCAAGATTCTACTATTAACTATTAATTGTATGAATATCTTTTTATTCAGAGAGGTATGCTCATCAAAACTGTTTTTTTTTTACTTTCCACATTTCAGGACTATGCCATGCGTTACTGGCGGGACCAAGGAGCACCTACACAAAAGCTAAACATGGGTCTAGCAGCATATGGTCGAGCTTTTAACCTCTCCTCTGCATCCACTGATGTTGGAGCACCTGCTAGTGGTCCTGGTGAAGAAGGCTGCTACACCGGTGAAGAAGGATTCTGGGCATATTATGAGGTACATAGAAGCCTACTTTTACAAAACTTGAGCTGAATTTTGTGAGACAAATGTATGTTTCTGTTAATACATTCATTCAATCTACATTCATTCAATCTAAAGGTAACATTTTACCATTCTTTTTAGACATGTCTTTATACTGAAGGGGTTAACATTCAGTGGATTACGGATCAGGAGGTTCCATATGCTGTAACTGAAAACCAGTGGGTTGGATTTGATGACCAAAACAGTCTTAATAATAAGGTAACACTCTTTTTAATTCAGTAAATTACTTGCAAATTACTGTTTTTAAACAAATTTGGTTAAACAGATTTAGCCAAAAGGACTACAGCTGTAGAAGTATTTTTCTCCCTGTACTCTCAGGTCATATACCTTAAAAAAAACAATTATGGAGGAGCCTTTGTCTGGTCTCTGGACCTAGATGACTTCAGAGGAGAGTTCTGTAAACAGGGCAATAACCCCTTCATCAGCTACCTGCATGCTCTGCTTGTTCCTGGTAACCAAAGTGAAACATTTGAATTATGAATTTATGAATTTGATTTTATTACCATGAAGATAGCAAAGAAAATCACTACTAATTAACCATATTTTATTATACAGACAATAAGTGTAAATAGCATCTAACACTATATTTGATTTGAACTCTCTTTCAGGTTTTTCAGATTTTACAAATGCAACAACACCAGCTACCACAACTACCACTGTCCCTATCATAACCACATTTCCAACAAACAATATCACAGCCACAACTACTTCAGTGACTACAACCATGACTCCAGTTACCATTACCACTACTCCTATTACTACAACCCCAGCATCCACTAACACAATTACAACTCTAACTACTACAACACCCACAAACACAATTTTGCCTATCACAACCACACTTCCAACTACTACAACCGCAACTCCTTCAGCTCCTACAATCACAGCTCCAACTCCCACTACAACTTCCACAGCTACCACTACTACAACTACAACAACCACGACTACAACTACAACTCCCACTACAACTTCCGCAACTCCTACTACTACAACAACCACAAATTCAATGACATCTCCAAGTACAACTCCCACTACAACTACCACAGCTTCCACTACCACAACCACCACTCCCACTATAGATCCCACTATCATAACTACAAGTCCAACTACAACTCTTAGTACTATGACCTCAACTCCAACTCCCACTACAACTACAACAGCTTCCGCTACCACAACAACCATTACAACAACTCCAACCACAACTACCACAGCTTCCCCTGCCATGACCACAATAATCACAACACCCACTATCCCAACAACCTCCACTACCACAACCACTACTCCCACTACTACAACTCCAACTACAACTCTTGGTAGTACAACCACCACTCCTGCTACAACTACTACAGCTCCCACTACCACAACTACCACATCTCCACCCTCCACAACTTCTACTATGACAACCACCACTCCTACTACAACTGCTAAAGCTTCTGTTACCACAACAACCACTCCCACTACTACAACTCCAACTACAACTCTTAGTAGTACAACCACAACTCCAGCTACCACTACCACAGATTCCACTATCACAACCACCATAACCACAACACCCACAATCCCAACAACTTCCCCTACCACAACCACCACTCCTACTACAACTACTACAGCTCCCACTACCACAACCACCACTATCCCAACAACTTCCACTACCACAACCACCACTCCCACTACTACAACTCCAACTACAACTCTTGGTAGTACAACCACCACTTCTGCTACAACTACTACAGCTCCCACTACCACAACCACCACTCCCACTACTACAAGTCCAACTACAACTCTTAGTACTATGACCACAACACCAACTCCCACTACAACTACAACAGCTCCCACTACCACAACTACCACATCTCCACCCTCCACAACTTCTACTATGACAACCACCACTCCTACTACAACTGCTACAGCTTCTATTACCACAACAACCACTCCCACTACTACAA
>OMLM01000346.1:0-12534 GCA_900302695.1 Helostoma temminkii
ACTGACCCCCCCCCTCTGTCCAGTAATATCCAGGCCGGCAAGGTCATCTCTGTGACTCACTGCATATTGAGAGGCATACTGTACAGTATATTGAGAGCAGCTCAGAGTAAAAAATCCTGGGGGACCTTCTAAACTTTCAGCCTATCCTCTCTACTTTCTCTTTTTTTACTCTGGTGCTAAAATTGCTTTATGCAGTTAAAATCCTCGTAAATTCTTTGGTTGCTTTTCCTTTCTGTTCCCTGTTTCCATCTGCTTTCCCTCCCTCTCACTCCAGAATGTTTTCCTCCACAAACGTGCTTTGTGCACTTGCCCCTGATCCACCATTTCACCCTCCGTCAGCCTGTCTAGCTTCACTTCCTCCACCTCAGGCTCCTCTGCTTCTCTTCTTCCAATCCCCAAACTAAAAGCTCAACCTCAAGCCGTCCCACCACTTGACCTTCTCCACTGGACTTCTCCATTAACTGTATTCTCAGGACACGTTTCTCCTTCTTTCAAAAGTGCCACTGTCTCCACTTCTTCCCAATGGTTAGTAAACCATACAGCCTGACAGGGCTCTGTCGTGGGCATCTCATCTTCTTTCACTACACAATGACGCTTGGTGCTGTCATTACCAGTGGCTTCTCCTACCACAGCAATAATAACACCTAGCTACTCTGGTAATTTTATACCTTTGGTACTCAGTTTCCACCATTTCTGTTTGACTGGCTATAGTTGGCACAGATAAAATTAAAAGTCATGCATATTTAAAAAGTGCAATGTTAATTTTATTATTTTTGCACATTGATACAAAAAGCGGGATTCATGTAAGCACATCCGTCCAGTAAATGTGAACCAGTGAGGAAATATGAGATGCAGCAGCTCTAAATTTGCATTCCCATGGTGTAGTAGAGAGTGTGTGTATGGGTGGGGGGGTCTTTGCAAATGTTCATGAGTTTGCGTGATAATCTTACATCCCACCACTCACCTGCCTGCAGCGTTGCTTTGAGCCAACGCTGCAGATCTCTCTCCGCTCTGCTTGACACCCAGCAGCTCATCTCAGCGGACCAAACCCAGATTCACACAACTGGCGCCATCCAAACTTTTCTTCTCTATCTACATTTAACTTTCTACTTGCATTAACACGCTGAACAATTTCTTTATCTGCACCACATTCAGCAGAAATATTAGATATTTCACTGTGAAAAAAGAAATCTGTAGTGATAAAGAAAATTACCTTTTTTTTAAATTACTGTCCAGAATGATGCAGGTAGGTATTTGCAATATTTGGCAATTTCTTCCTGAAATGTTTTTATTCTTGTAAACATTCACATAAAAGTTTAGAAAGAATTAAAAAAATTTTATAATTTGAGAACACAATGGCTAAAAAAGAGACATCAGTTGCAGTTACTCCCACGTTTCTTTTTGACATCTTAACTTGTTTTCCTGTAGAAAAAGGTTGGAAAATGGTGACAAAGTAATCTAAACTTACTTACTTTCTACCTTGTTTATTATTATTATTATTACTACTAATTACAATTACTATTATTACTAATTATTACTAACTAATTTTTTTTTTTTACCTTTACTACCTTTTTCTACTGTATCTGCTGGAGTGGATGATATGGGGACGCTGAGGGTGGTAACCACTCGTGGTATTTCAAAAAGACTTTGTAAGGGATGAAGATGCTGTAAAACTATGGAAAACAACAGCTTATACTACTTATTAACCGTGAACCTACATATTCATCATACAAGACTGTAGTATCATTAAGTAGGTAGTTTTAGGTGGACTCTATTAGGCAGTTATCAGTGCTAAAATCTGTGGGTACGCAACAGCGTAGTTACTCACCACAAGGAATACTGCACTCAAAGAGAAGGAGCCTGAAGCCTTTCTCCTTGTGCCTTCATGAGTTTCCACTGGATACTTTAGTTTCCTTCCACAGTTCAAAGAAATGTGCCCATAGGTGACCATGAGCGTGGATGATGTGACCTTCAAGCGTAAGTGGGTACAGCAAATGGAATGGAATCAATTCTACTCAGTCTGTAGTCATGTAAAATCAGGTATGCTTTCTTGATGGGGTCTTCCAATGTGAAGTTTAACAACTAACCCTGATGTCATCAAGGTTAGAGACCTTGAGAAAAAATGTAGCCTACATGACAAACTGGTAAGTGTTTTGAAAGAGATGAATAGGACTTTGTTCTTATCCATGCCCCTGGAAATAGGAAAATAGTAGCTGACATATTCAGGCATTAATTAGAGTTTTATATTTAGTGTAAATCAATATGATCTAAATAACTGAAAGTGTACCGATTAAACCTTCTCCATTTGCTTTTATTAGCACCAAAACTAAAAACTTTCCAATTAATCAGTTCCTTTTGAGTAAATTGATAGTTTTGGGACTTTGGAACGGAGACGTAGCAGAGGCCTCCATTAACCATGACAGTGACGTCTACTGCACAATAATCCCTCTAAGTGGGGAACCTTCTAGCTACTGGGGAGCTTCAATCGGCCTCTCTCCTGGGGAACTCCCTAAGTCTAAGATCATTATTGTTTGAGACACATAAAATGAAGTCCTAACACTTAGTATTGTCTAATCCTATTCTTCAAAATGTGTCACTGTTTGATCAAGTGAATACAGGTAAACTACGCCTTGTGTTTGGTTGCTACTTCACACAGTCTGGATTTGGACCAATGCATTTCCCTCACTCTAACTACAAGGATGTCCTTGTCTCTAGAATATTTAACAAGACACAATGTGTAAAGCCTGGTGACCATTATTTGGTTTAGTAATTAGTAATAGTTTGTAGTGAATCCATCATACAGTATATACAGTGAAAACATAGTTGTTTTGCTATTTCCCAGGCAGCTGTTCACTTGTGCTCTATTTGTTTTTTTTCTTTCTTTCTTTCTTTGTCTTGGCATGAGGTAAGATCCAGCACCAGTGTGAAATCCAGATACTGTTCAGCTCTAGACTTTACCGCTCTCGATCGTGATTGTGTGTTTGTGCATCTGTCAAGCAAACACACTAAAGTTTACTCAAGTATTGTACTGTATGTAGCCAGGGCTTGCTAAAGCCTGGACTGGAACACAGCAACAGAAATTGTTGTGGACACAGAAGTCAGACAGTGCTGATTAAAAACAAAAGCATTTCCATAAAGAACTGTATATTGCATTTTACCCAGTGTTTCTGCTTTAGCTGATATAAAGGAAGACAATTCTCTGATTAGAGTCCCCAGCTTCAATAAATGAACTGCAGATCGACTGATGTCAAATTATTGGCATCAGTTTATTTCTCATTGATAAATGAATCATTTAATCATTTCATTACAAAGAATATATGCTATCATAAGTAGCATACAAGGACATTTTCATACACTGTACAGACAAAGGCAAGAAGTAATTTCAGTGTTTACAGCAGAGATCCAACAAGATCATCTACACAGTAACAACACAGTAGAAAACGCTGCATGTTTAAATATAGCATCTTGAGTAGAGATCATAAAATAAGGCTAATAGACAATGGTGTCAAACAGTCATTCTCACTCACACTCATTCAGTAATTTTGGATGTAAAGGCTGTTGAAGTTTGAAGAGTCTTCAGTTGTCCTCTTCAAATTTCTCTGCCAGGGAAGCGTGGGGTGGGCCTCTCCCTGTTGCAGCTGGTATCCAGCCGCAGCCCTGCTGGAACACAGTAAATGTTGTTACCATTGACTGACACTGTAAAACCACTCATCCCGCCTCAGCACCTAACACAGGAAATCAATCAAAAGCTAATCAGGAAGAAATGCACTCATCATCTGCAAATAGATCTTCTGCAAATTTTAAAGACAGCTTTGTGCATCATCTTCATATACAACTAATTTATTGCACAATTTATTGTGTGTGTAAGACTGGACGGCAATAGTTTTACCCACAAACTTAAGTTTGTTTATCATGATGATTGCATAATGTCATCTGTGACCCTATAGTGTGAGATCTCTGGATGATGTCATAGGTGTTATCATTTCCTGAGCTAAAAGCCTGTGTTGGAGTTTCAGTCCAAAAGATGTAGGTATGTACCAGCCATGAAGAGTCCTGAAAAAACAATGCAACTCTGCATCAACTGTGACATTCCTAGAACAGGCCTAAGGAGCTGATCCAGTCGCCTATTTGTTTGGTGTGGTCATAACAACAAAACAACTGTGGTCAAAAACAGTCAGTCTCAAACAAACAATTACCTAGCAAACTTTGGTGCAGTCCTCCTGGAAAAAAAGTATATTGAAACAAAAAAGGATCAAAAGCTATAAATCGCACAATGTATGGCTTTTTTAAAAATTTGTAAATCTTGGATATCAACACGTCCCATTTGGTTCGACTTGGGTATGCAGTCTAACTCAGCCTGCTGTTTTTGGAAAGCTGTCCCTACACCTTTGCCACAGCTGGCTCTACAGTATTTGGTGAGTATATGTGTTGTAAGTAAAAAAATCAAAAAACATTGTGAACTGCAGGCTAATCTTGTATGCTAATTATTATTAGCAAAGATGTGTAGTGTAGTGTCCTAACTACTGATGTATCAGAAAACTGATGTATTCACTAATTAAAATGACCCTAGACCCCTGGTCAGGTGTAGGCAACCCTGTTCGAAGAGCTGCAACCCTGCTTGTTTTCCAGCCATCCCTTCCTTTCCCACTGTTGATTACCTGGGACAGGTGTGTTCAGCCAATCAGAAGCTGTAAGGGCAGGGATAGCTGGAAAACAAGCAGGGCTGCGGCTCTCTAGGAACAGGGTTGCCTACACCTGACTAGGTCATGCCAGCTTTTGCTGTTTAATCTTAATTCAGTAAGTAATTCAACAAGTGTTGCTTTTGTTTCAAAATGTACATTTAGTAGCTGCAGCTGTATTTTCTGTGTATCTAAAACATTTAATCAACATACGTGTAATGTCAGAATCTGCCAATAATGACTTTTTTTTAAGCTAATGTCTCTTGCTTCTCTAATACTAATACTAAAGCTGAATATGTAAAATCATTCTAATTTAATGCTTGAGTAATATTAGGAATATTGAAGGATGTTGTTGCTGTTGCTGTATTCCTCCAGATGTCACTGTGTTAGTGTGGTACCACTGATTTGGTGTCTTGTATACTGAATTAATGCATGAACTAAAGCCAGCTAGAAAGCGAGGTCCTCTATGTGACAAAAATATTAATACGCACACTTGCCACCAACTGGACAGGGGAGTGAATTACTTACAGTTACAGTTGATCGCCCCAAAATTTATAATCTGTCAAAATGATGGACAGCCTTCATATTTTCCTCGTCATTGTTAAAAACATTCTGTCAATGACCAACAATTCTTGTAGCCCTAAATGTACCACTCCAATAGCCACTTAAGTTGAGAAATGATACACTAGAGGGCAGAAACAAAGTGCAGTGTTAAGTAACTGGATCTTCTTTTAGTTATTGGGAAATTTGTATGACTTACCAGTTTTGGTAGCATGTAGGCTGCTGTGGCCCACAGTCTGATGTGGTTTTATCACTCTGGCGTAAATGTCTTCTTGAACTTTATTGGTAACGGGCTTACAGCGTTGGCGTGAATGAGCAATCAGTTGTGCTATTTGTCTTGCCATGGAGGTTTTGTGTGGGACAGGTGGCGGTATTTTGCGTGGCTGAGCGGTCGACTTGATCTGCTCTTCATTCCTGTCACTAAAGACATCATCAGACTCATCTGACAGGGTGACTGGGTGGAGATGCAAAGCACGGAGCTCCTCAAGTGCCACAGTGGGGGCAGTAGGGTTTGCCAGAGATTTGAGAAAGGCTGAGGAGTCGGAGTGATGGCGGCGGGATGGTTTGGGTCTGAGAGGGGGTTTGGTCTTATGTGTGGAGCCTGTATTCAGATTATTGTCTGATTGAGAGTTGGTTGCAGGAGTAGATTTGGGCTCAGGAAAGATGACAGGGAGGGGAATCTGCAGGGACAGTCTGTTGGCGCGAGTGCGGGGGGAGGTGGGGTTGGATTTGGGATGCAACTTCCAGCCTAGAGGGTCGTGTCCAGTAATGACAGATGTCTTCACAGGAGGAGGAGAGGAGCAGGATGAGTTGGTGGAAGAGGAAGAGGAGCGACTTGGTGAATTGAAGATCCCTGTGGGAGGGCAGGAGTAGCGCTTGTGTGAAGAGGGGGGAGCTGTGTTGGATCTGAGGAGGGATACGCTTCGCTCAGGGGGCTCTGGTTCCTTCTTGTTCTTTCTTACAATAATGACATGGGAGGTGTCACACTTGCAAAAGTCAGCTGACCACCGTCGCTGATGAGAATGTGACATCACATCAGAGGTGGAAACTGATGACATAGAGCATTTTCTGGGCCTCAGACTGAATATTATGGCTTCTAGTCCCTTGTGGTTCTTCTTGTTAGACTTTTTACCCATTTTACTACACTTAACATCAGTCCCACTAGCATGGCCTAGACTGACAGCGAAGCCTTTTTTCATCTTGCTCAGAAGAGTGGAACTTCAACGTTTATCAGGCCTGGTGATCGGAAATAAACCTGTGAGGAGAAACATGTTTAAAGAAAGCTGGGTGCCAGCATGCTTAAAAAGGATGTTTAAAAAGAGGAACAGGACACACCCATGTCTATTTCACAGCCAGTGCTTTTTTTAAAACAAATGCAACACCTGTTGAAAGCCTTTTGTTTTAATTTGATACTGAAGCATAAGAGGAAGTCCTAAGAGTGTTCACAATTACTTTGTCTCATGGGATCTTATTTTAGAAATCTTTTTTTAACTTCCTTGTTGTTTTCTCTTAGAGTAACACCTAAGATCAATTTAAGACTAAAGAAATAATATTAATTAATTAATTAAATAATAATCCTGCATAACCATTTTGAGATGTGAAGTTGAGTGCTTCTAACTGACATTAATTGGTTATACATTTGCTGACCTGCACAATGGGAGCAACTGGGGTTCATAGTCTTTTTTAAAGACACTTTTCTCAGATCTTAGAAAAGGAAGAGAGTTCACCACCGTTCCAGTCATTAAGGCACAGAGCCAGAAAGTCTCCAGTCTCAAAGTCTCGTATGATGGCAATGTCTGAATGTCTGACTTTTAATGTATTTTCCTGTTAGCTTGTATGATTTTGTCTCGTATTATTCAGAAATGTATCTATTGTTTATTGTTTCTATTGATTTGATTGAGAACCACATCTCTTCTCCGATTGGTCCAGACTGACAATAAACAATGGCTTTACTTCCAATCAAACAGAGTGACAAATGTCTTATTTTTTTTTTATCTTATCTTGTCAAAACCGCGATAAAGTGTTTGGTTTAAACTTTGCTCCGTTAAATGTTCTGCTGTTGGTGTAATGTGACCAAGTTTCCAATAAAACACCCTCATTTCTGACCTAATACCTTTCCTGAAGATTTGTGGTAACTTTATCTAAATGTTAGTCAAAAAAGTTCTTTCAGATTAAAGGTGTTTGCAAGAAATATCTGGAACATTTTATGTATTCTGAACAGGATCTGTTTGTTTGAACAAATAGCCATGTTAGTATAAAAAAATCACCTACTTATTACAAGCTGAACTACATGAATCAAATAAAAACAGACCAGTATAAGACCTACTTTAATGTCATTAGACTATCATCAGTAACAGTTTGATTAAACAACATAATGCATCCTACAGTAACTATAAATGAGATATTTTTGTACTTGAAAACCTCTAATTATTATATCAAAAAACTTAATACAGAGCAAACTGGAAGATGTTAAAGAAGTTAAAGTGTAAAACATTGTTTACCTATAATGCTGCAGTGTTGATCTCACTTCTCGCCCAGCCTGAACTAATCTTTTCCTCTCATATGTGTCTTAATATTACCTTCTCAGAGTTTCCCCACCCAGGAGTCCACCCAGATTGGACCACAACTTCCTCAAATTCACGCCTAGAAACCCACACTGGTTTCCTGAAGTTCCCGTTATGTACACGCTCGGGTACACCAACACCAGTAGTGGTTGATTAACAGCTGTTTTCATAATATCATGTAGTAGAACAGCGTGGGAAAGTGAATATTGACACTTGAGACATTTTGAACAGTATAAAGACATTTAAACTGGATTAACCGGCAGCCATTACATTAAAGGGCCAGTTGTGGCCCCCTCCCTGTGTTTTGTTTTGTTTTCATTTAATATTGTTGACTTACAAAGACAAAGAGAAATTCTTTGTATGTGAAACCTACTTGGCATTACACTAGATTGTGATATTATTTCCTCATTGACCATATTTTTGATCCTTGACATATTTCCAAGTGAAATCATAACAATGCTCTGATGCAACTATTGATGTTGACTCCCTTTGTGTAATAGTAGAAGTGTCAAGATTTTAAATGTTACATTGATTGCTCTATTAATGCTCTGTGGTTTGACTGCCTCCTCTTGTACGGAGCCTCTAGTCAAGTACTCCCTGTGCTCACCACTTACTGGCACTTGTTTTCAGACATGTCATAATCAACTATTTTCACTTTGGCTTGGCAGACTCAGCTGCAGCTGCAGGCAAGACATTTTCAACCATGCTAACGGCATGGCTCTAGGGATGGCTGTGTCAGTCAGTCCTCATTTTGGATTCCATAGTGAAATATCCCATCAGATGAATCAGGGTGACATTTGGTTCAAATATTCATGCCTCAGAAAATGAATTGTATTTGAATTGATGAATTAATTAATCTCTCTACTTTTCCGTGGTGTGATCAACAGGTTAAATATGTTTACTTGCTCAATGAAATATAACATTAACTGAATGTATTGATGTAAAATTGTACAAATACTAGTAGTAATTAGCAAGTAACATGCTAAAATAAAGCAAAAAAGACAATACACATACTGTATGTGACCTGCTAGACATCAGCATGTCAACACTGTCACTGGAAAAACAGCCTCACAGCAATGCCTCAGTGTTTTGTTTTGTTTTTTTAGCTAATATATTTTTAGTGTGGAGAAATGTTATCGAAAGCTTCTGTGACCCTGACTCCCAGTCAACAGTCTGGCAGCGCTGTAGAGATATTATCTGCAGTGGTGTATTCTCCCAGAGGTCAAGGGAAGTCAGGCTTCCCCTCTTTTTTTTAAACAGTACCATAGTTGTCATTTTAATAAAAACACTCCCTGGATCAGGTTTGGGTACTCTGTGCTATTGCTGGTTGTCATGTCTCCCCCATTTCTAACTAAGTATATTAGACTGAGTGAAACAGTGCCCCTCTACCTATTCAGTGGCGAATGTTAGGTACTGGACTCCTATCACTAATATCGCGTCACAAGGGAGGCAAGGTAAAAGTTTGCCTTCCTTGGTAAAAAAAAATCTTACAGATTAACCAATCAGAAGAGGTTGTCACCATTCTACTGCCAAACTTCCCTAGAAGTGGTAGCTCTAACATTTAGCTAAACAAAAAATACATATCCATATGACTCTGTTGTGGAGGAACTAAAGGCCAATGGGATTAATTCTACAATATGGTTATTGTCAGCTTCACCACCATGAAAGATGGGTCTGGATAGCGTTCTCTCGCTGGGGGTTTTGTATAATTGAACTATCCACATAGCTGTGTGGAATATCTGATGTGCTAATATTGTTTGCACCCTGGTTGGGAAGCTTTAGCTGCATTTGTTATTCAGCTTAAGTTGTTCATAGCTGTGTAGGTCTGGGTTGTCTTTTTCTATAATGATAAGTACGTATATGTGTACGTCAGGCTTAGACAATGAAGTTTGCCATGGGTTTGATACATGCACCCAAAACATCTGACTGAATTTGCAAATATTTGAATGACTGCTTCTTTGACTAATTATTGAATCTGTACCCTCAGCAGCCGGTTATGCGGCAAGTTATCTAATTTTCTCTTATCTTACAGTATCTAAACTTACCTTATCTTATAATAAGGCACTTAAGCCTGCACGTAGAAGTTGGCTGGTGTGTGTGCATGTGACAGTCACTGTAAGTCCTACTTCTGCAGGCACTGCTAGTTTGATTCCAAAAGGTTGTGTATTAAAATTGTGGGCTTTGACATTGTATAGCCGACAGTCAGTTGTCAGCCAGTCAGTATGTTGAATTGGGACCAGTCTCGATCAGTCTTGCTGTTGCGCCAGTGCACTAGAAGAGAAATAGAAGTGATGAAAGGAAGCAAACTACACAACCAAGAGGGCACACATTTCTTGATTCAACCTGATCATCTTGAATGAAGATACTAAACTGTCAGCAATAGAAAGCAAATGACTTTTTCTTTTTGTTTGACAAATACACGCTACTGCCACCTACTGGTATGGAGAGTTGTTTCATCTTACGCAGGTGTTAGCTGGTCATTGGCTTATGTGTTTGCGGTGTGTTCAAGTTCCAGTTTTTGGCACAGATGAAAGCATTAGGAAATGGCACACCTACGATTTTGCCAGTTCTTTGATGTTGGTTTGTCTCTGCCCTAATCACAATCACAATCATGATTTTTTTTTTTTTTACATGAAAAACGTGACAAAATGGGAAATTGGATAACAATTTGTAGAAAGTTTTCAAGTATTTTAATGCCTTTCTGGTGAAAATAATTCTAAAGCACAGGGAGAAATGTGGCAACCTATTTTCAGCATATTGATCCTTTTATGTATATAAGTAAAGTGCGTCACTCAATAATACCAATTCATCTCCAAATGCTTCTGAAGCAGTAATTAGCAGTTAATGTCTTATCGTGCTAAAATAGTGAAAAAGAAGAACATACAGTATGCAAGCAGCAAGATGTCAGCATGTTAGCACTGTCACTGGAAATACAGCCTCTCAGTACTACTTTTGACTCCAGTAGCATTTGGAAATAAACTGTTATTACTGAGTGACACATTTTACTTATTTACATAGAAGAAAGAACATGCAAATGAATGTGTGACATTATAGTAACCCCTGCAAAAACTCTCTTATTGGTTAGATTTTATCATGCACCATGTTACTCTGTTTGCATGTTATCTGACAGATATAAATAAACATGAGCAGATTGGTCATGTGATTTCTTAGTTGTCTCTTTATACAGGAAGCCGAGGATCTTGTCTCGCACCGTCTAGTGAGTACAGAGTGTCCCTTTTAGTTACTTTGAGTGCACATTGACACTCAAAGTAACCAACTTAAAGCTATACAAATCTGTGAATCTAAACTCGGACATGTAGAGCAATACACACAGGTGTCCTCCTTCCTTGCTCCCACATACTGTACAAAATGAAATGCTCAGCATCGACAGCTAGTCCTTTGAAGTTTGATCAGTTCAGAAGCTACGTTCATTCTCTTACTTCCTCTTAATCCACCCACAGGCTGCCAAGATCTTTAAAGACTGAGTAATTGGCAAGTTCTCATGTTGTTGTCGAGAGTCTGGGCTGCGAGGTGAGAGCTTGCTACATTAATCTCTGTGTAATAAAGTGATGTAAACCCCCAGGGAGGCAGCGCAGGATACTGTAAACCTGCAGATGAGGGGAGGGATTACAGCTGATCTGAGCAGTATTCATGTGATGATCTCACACACATGCACACAGGAGAGGGAGACAGGAGGGAAAGTGTGTGTATTGTACTCACGTATTTGTGTGTGTGATAGCAAGCTCTGACCTTTCTCTTGCTGTTTCATTCGATAGCAATGAAATACAAGAAAATTTAAGGGAACACATAATCATTCTAACGCAACTCCATGACACTTCTGGGATATGAACCTGTCCAGTTAGGAAGCAACACTGATTGTGAATCATTTTCACCTGCTGTTGTGCAAATGGAACAGACAACAGGTGGAAATTAGAGGCAATTATCAGGACAACCCTGTCCTCATCCTTTCTGGCTGATTTTTGGTCACATTTGCATTTTGCCAGTGCCCTCACCACTAGAGGTAGCATGAGGCAGGAGATGTGGAGGAGGCCGTAGGAACCACTATCTGTGCCTTTGTGCAAGAAGGAACAGGAAGAGCACTGCAAAATGACCTCTAGCAGGCTAATAATGTGCATGTTTCTGCTCAAACTGTCAGAAAGAGACTCCATAAGAGTGGTATGAGGGCCCAACGTCCACACCTGGAGCTCACAGCCCAACACCGTGCAGGCCAATTGGTATTTGCCAGAGAACACCAGCTCCCTGTGCTCTTTACGGATAAAAGCAGATTCACACTGAGTACATGTGACAGACGTAACAGAACAGAGTCTGGAGGCGCCGTGGAGAATTTTCTGCTGCCTGCAACATGCTGCAGTTGCACCCCAGACAGTGCAGGAGTTGACTGATGCCCTGATCCAGGTCTGGGAGGAGATCACTCAGGAGAACAGGAGCATGCCCACATGTTGTAGGCAGTGCATACAGGCATGTGGAGACCACACACTACTGAGCCTCATTTTGAGTTGGATCAGCCTGTGATGTGACTTTTCCACTTTTATTTTGAGTATAATTCTCAATCCACATTCAACTATGTAATGAATAAATATTTTCAACTGGAAGATTTCATTCATTAAGATCTACAATGTGTTGTTTAAGTGTTCCCTTTATTATTATTTTCGGAGCGGTGTGTATAATGTGTATATATATATATATATAGGGACGCAAATAACCTTAAT
>OMLM01000346.1:20070-75200 GCA_900302695.1 Helostoma temminkii
CAGCTGCAGGAGTATGTCAGCAAAGAAATGAGGACTGTTGGCTGCTGTCGCTCGTAGACCACATCCCATTTGAGTGTGTGTGTGTGTGTGTGTGTGTGTGTGTGTGTGTGTGTGTGTGTGTGTGTGTGTGTGTGTGTGTGAGGGAGAGAGAGCGAGAGAGAATGGGTATGTTCTATTAGAGAATGTAATAAATCTTTGTGCGTGAGAATTTTTCATGAAATTTTCAGTGTTTGTAATATTTCATTCAGTAGTGAAAATACGTTCTCCTTCCCCACCCACCTTTCCTCTGTAACTGTGAATGTAATATAAATCATGCTTGCACACATGCACTCACACATACATTACTACTTCACAGCTTTTCTGTGCAGCTTTCCACAAGTGTGATGTGCATAATTTAAATGTAATTTTGTGACCTCTGAAAACTTTGTTGTGTATCAATGTCTGTCTTGTTGAAACTAAAGTATATTGACACAAATATGTTAAATATTAAATCAATCTATCTTGTTAAAGTAATAAAAATGGAACTTATGAACACTTTGTACAGATACACTTCTGCACCCAATGCAAGCTATTAAATAGCACAATGTGCTGTTTATGTTCAGGATATGATAAAGTGTTTTTAATACTTGTAATTGTGACCATAGCAATCGTCATACTGATGCATCTGTGAAATATGATTTGAGCTCTTTTTTTATACATAGTCGGTTTAATTCTCACATTTTAATATTAATAAATCTCACTCAGTAATTGTTAGATCATATTAAATGTAAAAGAGAAGTTTGTCTGCATAAGACTGTAGACCTTCATTACAATCTAACGTAATATGTGTTGGTTATTGTAAAACACATAAATAATAACACAATTTTTTTTGTTGTTTTTCTGATATGATAGGTATTAAAGTGTGTGCTGTTCAACACTAAACAGTGCTGAACACACGTGTAAATGGGCACAAGACATATTGTGATCCAATCACTCAAACCACTTGCTGAGATGGTTTGGGACACAGGAACGCAGGATGTGGTGGTTATTTTGGTGAAAGTGTGCAAATGCTTAATGTGTACAGCAGTAGCAATGTATGTGTCTTGGCTGTCCAGTTGTGAGCCGACCACCCAAGATGCATCTTGATACTGGGTTTAAACAGAGCCATAGTAACATCTCGTCTAAATTTGCACAAAAGAGGAATTAGATTGAAATGAAAATTAGATTTTCACCATGGAATCAGCTTTTATGAACAAGACTGAATGATGTTCAGTGGATTAATTCAAACCCATACACTAAGCAAATCCTACTTAGTGAAAAGTACCACGAAGAAAGCCCATCAGCATAGTAAGTGGACCTTGAGTTGAGTTAACTACTGCTGTCTCTGAGATAATACAAGGAAAAGAGGTAATATAATAGTGTATAAATGTTGAAAGTGAATTTTTAGTTTCTGTATTAAAAACTGCAGCATCTAGCATCTCAGTTTTGCCAGGTTTCACTTCAGATGCATGAAAATGTTCAAACAACCAGAAATAAACCAGATAAACAAAATACAAACACAGCAGATTTACAAAGTGCCAAACAGAACCTTGAAGTGTTGAGAATGTCTTAAACCCAGAAGGTCGGGTCGAACCTATTTGTCACGTGTCCGTAGAGATGGAGCTATTGAGTGGATCTGTTAAAGAAAAGATCTGTGAAAAGTTGATGCGATAAAAGGGTGACTACTCAGAAGGACTAACTTTTTCAGTATATCTACATAGTGGTCTGACTTTTCAAAACATGCTTTATTGATAGTGTTTCTGCCAGTACATACATATTAGAAATACCATAAATACATATCAAAATAGCTTACATTATAAATATATTTCTTTTACAACATATATTAGTAAATGATAATACATTTTTAGAATACAGTTACATTTACAGTTATTCATTTATTAACCTGTAACAATGAAATCATTTGTATTGTATTGACCTCCAGTGTTCACAATAAAGAATGAATCGGTAATGAAGGAGTTGTTCTTAAGCTGTGGATGGACCGTGATCAAGCTCAGACATGGAACTGCAGCACCATCATGTGGTCATCACTGTAGTATGACTCTGTGCACAGCACAATGCTTTAGTGGTGCTTCTGCAGTTATATAACAGCTGACACACTTCTAACACTCATATCTAGTTAGCTACTCTCACCTTCCTTTTACCTCCAGACCTAAGAGCAGAACACACACACAGAAGAGTAGCGTAGCTCTGTTTACACCACCATTACTGTGTCAAGTTGTCAGTGTGAGGCTTCACACTGAAAGCTTTGAAAATCTAAAATTGTAAGACTATTAATAGTAAAGCAACCAAATATGACTATAATTGCAGAATTTATAAATTCAACAGATACTACAACACTGTTCTGCATTATAAAACTTAAATACGAGGACACAATCCAATATACAATACACTAAACAGTATACAACAAAGGTAGCTTATATGTAAAAACTAAAAAGTATAATCAGCTGTCACTCTTAAATGTATTAACTGATCCTTGTAACACCCACTCTAAGTGTGGCACCATTCTTGTCTTGGAGGTTGTCCTGACCTCCCTGGACAGGATTGGCTGATGTGGGAGGGTCATCAGCTGATGTTGTTCACCTGGGTTTTCCCAGCTGTAAAACCTAACCCATGTGCAAACCATTGCCTTCTTTTGTTGTGTTTTTTTTCTTTGTTGACATTAGTTATTAAACTTTTCCGATGCTGCTAAAGCTTTATATGCATCAGTTATATTTCATGTTTGTGACATAGAAGTTACTGTTGGATAAGTGTTGGACAATGCAATAATTCCCTCCACTTCACCCATATTTCAGAGCAAAAATGCCTGCAATGATATACCCAAATAAAAAAAAATCAGTTGCTCCTGAACTACATAAAAATAAAGCTCTTGCCATAAAAGAAAGTTTCTAATAAAAATGCCTGAAACTCTGTAGTTGACGCAGAAAAAGAGCAGCAACCTTTTCATTCCAGAAAAACTGGATTGAAAATATTTATCCTCCGAGAAGACAAGTTTATATATTCCTAAATATCTACTTGAAGTTTTATCTTTCTAGACCAAACAGTGTTGAACACACACACACACACACAAAAACAATATTCTACATATCTGTGTGCCCTCAAAACAACTGAATCTACCAATCATCAGGCTAAATTCTTCAGGAAATCCATGTGAGCTTTGGAAAGTCAATAAATCCCTGAGAATAATTGTCATGCCTCTCCCTCCAATCAGTTATGATAAATACATTAAAATTATTAAATCAAATATGAGTGAGGCTTTAAGTCTTTGTTTTACTTAATAAGGCCATAAGTTTGTTTGGCAAATCAGCCATGTGCACATTAATTAACAAAGGCCTAATCTAAGTTAAGCATGTACATTTTTATTTCTTATCACGGTCCACACATTAATTTGGTGCATACTTTCACACCAAATGCATACAGAGTGCAATGATTTGTGCAACTTGTCCAGTGGTACTTTGACATACTTCCAGGAAGAGTTGTCCGTCTATGAATGACCCTAAAATTAGTGGTTAACCACTCTGCCAACTGCTTTTATCTCTACACTCGAATTCAAGCACTAGTTTCAAATGTAGGCCTTATCAGGAAAAGTGCTTAAGATGATGGATGGATGTTGGAAAAAACATAGGAATGGTCAAGCATCCTGTAAAGCACTTTTTAAAAACATTCCTGCCTAAAAAAAAATGTTTTTGTTACTTGAAACCGTAAGGAGGCAGATGGAAGGCTGAGACATTGAGGATCATGACTGTGATTACAAGGCCAGATTAACCTGCAGGGATGATGTGTAACAGTGTGGGCAAGGAACTCTGGAAAAAACCTGATTTGGTAAAAAGACTAAAGAGTCCCTCAACTTTACTGTCTGAATCATTTATTTAATGTCCTTTGTAGCTGACATCCAAACTTTGAACTGTCATGTGATATTCAGTACTTTTTAGGAAATAATAATTGTAAATTGCATTAACCTTTTTACCTCTAACCTTAAACTTGTCAACATACTGAATAAAAATCTTATTAGTAATTATATATAACTTTTTTCATTTTTCATTTAAACGCTTCCCATATTATTCTGATTCAACTTCAAGCTTTTTCACTCTAAATCAACGTGGATCTTGCTGTTACTGATGGTGACAGAATAAATCTACACGGTGTTGGTCCAGTTCTGCTTAATGCTGTGTTCTCTCTCTGGTACTGTGTCCTTGTGTCCCCTCCACTGTGAGTGGGAACATACGTTTCCATGCACGCCTGATCAACACTGTCTACTCTGATCAGCCGTGACTCAGGCTCTGACTAATAGTTCTTCCAATTTCCTTCAACAACATCCCACTTTGGAACACTAGGACAGTGACACCCAGAAATATTTTAAGCACATGTTGACCTGATAAAATGACATAAACAAGTTTGGTTTTTTTACATATTGTGTCATAATAAAATGACAGTAGATCAATGTCATTATTGTACTTAAAGTCATTTTAACCATGTTGTGTAGTTAGGGTACTTTCTACATAAGGTATTTCTAGGTAGGTACCCGATTTTCTGCTGCACCGCAACTAAACTAAGCTCTAATTTCTCTAATTCCTCACACGAAACTAACATATATTTGGTGTTAGTACAAATGTATCTGTTAACATTAAAATATGCACCCATTTTCCAGGATGCAAAACAGATATAGGGTTTCTAGTTTCACACTTGTGTATTATCCAGGTTGCCATGTATGTATGTTATGAAGGTAGTGCTAGCTGTAAGGTCCTATACATACAACAGGGGGCAAACTTGTATCACAGATTTGCTAAGCACTGACAAGCAGCACATGTTGCTCACTCCTGCAGTTTTATTTCACTGAAATTGAGAGATATGAGAAAACAAAATTCAGGCCTGGTACATTTAACTTCATGTTCAACAGACATACACCATCACAACAGAGCAGGTGAGGAAGAAGTTGTCTACACTTCAGACAAAAAAAGAGCAAAGATACCTGATGACCTGATAAGTTCTAGGCTGGACAGCTTGCAGTGGTTTTTCAGCTCCTAAACAGCCTCTCTGAGGCTGAAAAAGAGCCTGACTATTGGAAGACTTTCTGTATTGCCCCAGTACCAAAAAAAAGCCCATTCTAGTACTTTAAATGACTGTTGTTATAACGTCACATATCATGAAGACATTTGAGAGACTGGTTCTGCAGCACCTGAGGTCCCAAGTGTCAGACTAACTGGACCCCCTTCAGTTTGAACATTGGAATGGAGCATGCCATCGTTTTTCCTGCAGCTCTGTGAAAGTCATGTTGTTTGACTTCTCAGGTTCCTTCAACACCATCCAGACCCATCTGTTTGCTTCAAAGCTGCAGAAAATGCACATTCACATTAACACTGTGGAGTGGATCAAACACTACTCTCTGGGCTGCCACAGTTTTGTATCGCTTAGATGCAGATGGCCGTGTATCTGAGTTTGTGGCGAGCAGCACTGGCTCAAGGGGCAATACAGGCACAATTCCTCTACACCTCAATCTAACACTAGAAATCAGGAGGACTCAATATGTATTCTGTGAGGAGTAGAGAATAAAGTTTCCCAGATGAAGTGAAATGAAGTTACAAATCACTGCTGAAAATGAATCTATTTTATTTTATGTGGCACAGTCTGGTTATATTTTAGCTGCAAAATGACTTTGTTATGGTTAAGAAAATATTGTGGTGTTATTGTGTCCCTGTGGTTAGAAAATGAACAAGATTTTGATCACAAAACCAACACAAATATTTGTTCAGAATTCTTCTTATTGGGATTCCATCCACAGTGGCCTCCACCTTGTACCTTGACTTCATTGAAGAATTTCATCTTTGCTCTTATAATTATTACATATGCTTTTTTCACTGAAACTATAATTTCTCATGAAAGAATGGGCTATAATCTTTTTCTTTCCTCTGAACTTTTTATGCCTCCTCATTGGCATTATGCTTTTGGCTTGATAGTCAATAGCAATAGCAGAGGTCCTGGACTCAGGGATGAATTATTAGATTTGATGGTGGAGGTAAAGGGTTAAGGTCACTGTGTACTTACATCTGTACCGTTCTCGTTTATGCAATAACATAGGAAATTCTGGAAGGCATTTCAGTATATCTGGCACAAATGACTGACATAACAACAAGGTGGTAATGCTAGTAAATTCACTGTGCTTGTAAATGACTGGTTTTATCTCTTTAGGCCTGCAAAAGTTAGCACAAAATTTAAGTAAGAGGAAAAAACAGGTTGCCTTGTTTGACATAGTCTGTAACAAGATCCAGCTTTAAAAACCTTAGTAGTTATGGTGCTCATCTAGTCCATTATTAATTATTGCCTTAATTAAACTGGCAAACAGAAAGCCTGAGACTGTTACCATTCACATATTGAATATTCACACATTGAATATGGGTTGATCTCTATTTTGGAGGTGACAGGTTATATCAATGGGAGATCAGGTGGCATCAACAGGAGCCACACAAGGTTTTGCCTTAGCAATCCTGGCTGGGCCTAAACCACACAGTCACACTAACTTAGTTTCATAGTCCAGATGTGCCAGTTTACTGTCTCAAGGTTTACATGAATGAATAAGTATTTATTCACACATGAATTCTCCTTGTAGTAAGATGAACTGCTTCGCATTTAATATTTCCATTCATGAAAGACAACAGAGCAGAAGACAAAGAATGGGTCCAAGAGTGGTCATTCTGCCTGCAAGTGTGTAAATGTGTGCAATGGTGTGAATAAGTAAATAGTTCACGGTCATAGTCATGCCGCTTGCTAACACAGGCCCTCATATGACTTAGCGAGGGCCATCTGTTGCACCGGTTCTTCTCCGTGTCATTAGCTCTACCTGAGGGCACCATAACCCTGGTGGATCTTCTGTAGTGGTCTGTGTGTGTGTATGTGTGTTTGATTGTCTGTGTGCTCATCCTTCTGTAGTTGCCAAGCAGTCCACTCTACTGGGCTAAAGTGACCAGGAACCCAAACAAAGTCATGCGGTCAGTGTATTTGTGCGTGTGTGTGTGTGTGTGTGTGTGTGTGTGTGTGTGTGTGTGTGTAAATGGCTTGTGAAGTCTTCACACTCCCTGTGTACACCGAGTACACACAGCAGCCTACCTGTGCTTAAATGATGTTAAATGATCTGTGTTTGCAGCCTGGAGCAGTAACATTACATCTAACACCAGAGGATATTCAGTGCTGTTATTTATAGGAGGAGACAGCGATCAGACAAACTGAGGAGGAGGGTGGTCATGCTGTTCTTGTTGTTTTGTTGTAGTCTGTTTCAATCTGTCTTCTTTTGAGTCACTAGACCTAGTTGCAGCAACACTGAGTGAGCTTGATAGTGTAATTACAGGCTACAACAATAAAAGATACTCCTCCCCCTGAGGATTACATAACACTATAGATACAGTAGATAGATAGATCTACTGATCTTTCTACCATTGATAATGTATAGTGCATCATCAAGAGCAGAACCAGACTGCCTAAAAAAATCAGACCAGCTGAAGTCTTGTATTTTACAAGAATGGGCAAATATTCCACTTACAAAACTGCAACTATCATCCTCACTTCCCGAAGTATTAAATAGCGTAATTAAAAGGAAGATTGATGTAACAGAGTGGTAAACGTGACTGTGTCCCAACTTTGTTTTGAGTGTGTTGCATATTTTGCTCATATTTACCAAATACAATAAAGTCAATCAGTAACAACACAGAAAACCTTTAGTTTGTTTCAAGTGAATTAACAAATCATGTTTTTTAGTTAGTTGCATTGTGACATTTCTTCAAATAAAGTTTGTGTTTTAACCAAACACGGTCTCGTATTGTATTGTTGTGTTATGTCACATGTGCTGCAACAAGGGAAAACGTCAGGGTGACGTAAAAGACAGCGATGTTGAACTTACAGAATGTCCAACTGGCCCTTCTGTTACCTCAGTGCTAGGACTCTGACCTTCTATGTGGTTATTTTTAATGCTGGCAAAGTGGGAAATGGGTTACAGTTCTAGTAAGTGATGCCTAATGGCCTCATTTAGATAGACTGATGATCAATACTGGAAATAAACACCTCCTTAATCTGTGCTGCTGTGTGTGCTGTGTGTGGGCTGACTGTAATGTCTGTGATTTAGTTATCGTTTGCACATATGAATGGAACAACAGAGTTTCCGTGTTTGTGTTGATGCGCGCGTGTGTGTGTGTGCGCGCACGCCTGGGTTTCTGTTATGGAGATGGCTGGACTTCCAGCTATGCAGCACCATTAAGATAAGGCTCCTGTCTACTCAGCTAAAAACATCAACAGTGATGAAAACCTCCTGCTGACACATGCACACACACAAAGCTCTACTTGTTTTGTTTACTCTCTCTGCGCACAGGCCACGTGCATCTACTGTATGATTTCATCCACAGAATCAGCCCTCGCTGACATTTACCTGATAAGATGAGACAAATGAGAAAGAGAAAGAGGCAGGGAATGGCACATAAAGAAAAGTGAATTGATGTGATGAAGGAGTTATTGTCCTGTTATCTTGAAAATGTTTTTATTGAGTATTATTTTGTTAATTTACAGACTGGGCGAAGGTAAGAGATAACGACGCAGGTAAGAGGAAAACAACAACAGAAATTTCCCTCCTCCTCACCTCTGCCTGTATCCTTGTGACATTTAATCACTGATAACACCGTACGTCACTTTGCATAGACACAATACTTACAAAACAGAAAAACTTCATAATCAAACACAAACAATCAAATCACCAAATAAATCCTTTCGGTGAATGTTTTACTGTGTGTAAATATCATGCTCATTCAAAAGCTTAAGATTGAAAATTACTACCTACTAAATGTTGAATTTCTGTAAAGCTAAACTGCAGTCTATAGATTTATTACTGCATGTGTTTTTATAGATGAATTTGGACAGTCGGGTTGAGGTTAGACTGTGGTCACTGTTTCCGCTGCTGTTGAGTGAATTCACGAAGAATATTTTTATCCATGTGTTTGCTATGTATCCTTTTGTGTAGCTGATAAGGTGGCAGGTGTGAGCTAAAAATAATTCCACAAAGCTGATAAAGAATAGCTGCATTATTGTTGCCATTCTCTCTTCTTGTTGATGTCTTCAGTGCAGCAGGAATTAAAAAGCTGTTTCACGGTCTGATCAGATCAGATGCATGATCAGATCAGATGCAATTGTCTTAGAACGAGGATATGTTGTCAGATTTCTTCTTGTTTTATTTTTGATCACCTTCTTCAGCAGTTGCCATTGTAACAGAGCTCCCATTTTGCTTCCTTTGTCCTATTTCTTGAGCTTGTTTTTTGTTTTTTTAGTTTGTCAGAAAGAATCTCACATCTCTTAAACACTGGAAAGTTTGGAGACTGCATCTGTACAAGAGAACAACTGTTTTAAAATGATTTTTATTTTCCAAATGGCTCTTGTGGCTACATTTACTTTTGGCACAAGGTTTAAATTTTCTTCTATAAAACCCCTTTTTTGTCTTGCTATCATATCTCTAACAATGGCAATCTGTAACTTCAGCTGATTTGACTGTTGTCATGCTTTATTTTTAAATTTTTAATATCTATGACATATACCATCATACCAGCCTGACAAAATTTCTTTCTACACCATGTAATATTTTATTATGATCAGACATAATTTATAATTTTTGTTGTTGGTTTGGGAAAAATACCCACACACCTGAAACCTGAAAACCTTGATTTTAATAGTTTGATTTAGAAGCTTCCAGACATCATGTGTTTCTTGGAATGAACTGGACATTTAAAGCCGGTGCGTAACAGCCTGACGGTGGATTTAAACGAAAGACCTTACGTACTTTCCAAAAGTAAAGTTATTGTTGAAAAAGACTCATGACTCAGCAGCTAAAGTTAGACCTGGACAAATACTCAAGTGATCCATTGTGGAGAAATGTCTTAAAAGTCATGCAGAGGCAGGTTAGTAGCATTCGTCACTCACAATGCTGCTAAAGCATTTAGACTTGGAAACAGCCTTGGGATTGTGTTGGAATATGAGTCACAGACTGGAATAAGTTGGTGTTTGCTGACATGTGCTGCATGTAGACAAGAATCTCATCAATCTGGGTTTAGAGAAGGTCTCGTGGGATGTTTTTTTTTTCACTATTAGCCTTGGATGAATTCCCACAGTGAAATATTGGAAGTCTATCCTTATTAATATAAACAAGACAAGTTAACATAATTAGATTTAGTGAAGGATTGTGTTATCCATCAATGTTTGTCGGAAAAATTAATGAACCATTGAGCAAATCATGAAGGAATTTAAATATTAAGATAATCCCAGAGGTGCAAAACCAATTGTTTTTCTAAGATTAGTTAATATAACACGCACTTTTCTTTGTTTTCCATGTAAATAAACACAGGAAGTTTTGTTTTCAAGTACTTGCACCTCTTTAATGCACTTTGGAATGATAAATTGTATAAGATGTATTATCTTTCTATCTGTCACACAATTTCGAGGAAAAATCCATACTGCTGCTTTAAACCCTGCTAATAAACAGTGAGTCAACAATTTCCTTATTTGTTGACACTGAAATATGCAAATAAACGCCAACAACCAAGCTAAAAAATACAGGAAATGCTAAAATAAATATGAGGTACAACAGTCTCAATAGCGTATTCCAGGGGAGTCCCAGCTCAGGATGCAGGTCTGAACAAGCAGAGGATTGTCTGAGGTGGTGGAATGTCTGGCAGATGCTGTGAATTACCTCAAACATCCAGTATATGACTGCAGGCGTTTGGTGTTTGCTGTCTTCTCAGTCTGGATCCAGTCACAGGTATAGCAGTAAATACAGACAGTTCTCATAGCAACATCTATATGTTGGCTGGCAATGTCAGTTTTTGTCAATCTGGCACTCAAATAAGTCTTTATATAATATCAAAGTGTGTACTTCCTGCTTATCCCTCATCCATGTGATTCTCAGTCAGTCAGTACCTTCTCTGTTCCTTCATCTTCATTTTCCTCTTTTTTCTTATTGTTGCTTTAATCCACTGTCTTGTGTGGCAAGGCTGAATACAGATGCACTAAACGTCTCTATGTGGTTTTCAAGTCAGGTTCAGAACAACTGGATGAACTGGTCTATTTTTCTACTCTTTTTCTGCCTTGTTCTGAAAGCACTTGTGTCTGTAGGTGTTTTAGACTCTTGATCATGTGAAGAACCTATAAATATGCTCGTCTAATTTCCCAATGACATCCAAACCTGCTATTAATGTGTTACCAGTATCTTCAATAATAAGGACTGTGAAGTACTTTGTTCTGGTTGGTTTGTAGAGCATTGAGCTAAATGCTAATGCCACCATGCAAATATGCTCACAGTTACTAATATAGTGTAGGTAACAAGCTGATGTTTAGCAGGTATAATATTTACCATGTTCACCTGTTCTGTTAAGTTGCCCATGTGAATGTGAGTGGTTGTGTGTCTCCATAGCTGCATCCATTTACATGCTGAAGTGGCCCAAATGTGATCTTTTTGCCCCCAGTGACTCTGGTTTTCACAAACAGCAAAATCAGTTCAGTGTCAGTGGTTCAAAGATTTATTTAGTGCATTTGTCCTCGATCTAATTCTTATGTGCCCTCTAACAATTCAACTCATGCAGAAGAGTCAACACTTTTTTTGGGGGTGAATGGAGAGGTGAAGATGTTTGGAAATGGAAGGAATGTACAGTTTCCTAAGCTAGCTGTTCTTTAGGAAATTGACTTTTGCACCAATCTGTGCATGAGTGGCAGCTACAACAGTGCATGTCACAACAGTGCGAATGCACGTCACTTACAGACATTTATATGAACCATCAACACAGAAAAATCAGAAATAAGCATTAAGGCCTGTAAAGTAAATGTAGCCCTTCAGTAGACTGGCCATAGTTTTGCCTGCCTTGAGGACCAGGCTGGGAATGACCGGCCTAAGGAGAGACCACAAACTGTTACCAGGGTGTTGAGGGAGCTATGTTGTTAGCATGCAAAGAATGAACTGCATATCAGACAGCAGTAGTCATAATGTTTTGGCTGTGAGTTTAGCAAAGTACCAACCAAAAACCCTGTTCCCTCTGTGCTCAAACTGATCAACTGCTCAGTCACATCCTATGTATTAATGAACTCAAGAGCGCATTATCAATACATGAGACTGACTTGATATGCATGACGTCATACAGGGTGCGAGCACACACACACACACACACACACACACACACACACAGTGAGAGTATGGATGTCACTAGGATCCTCAGTAACCTGAGTCAGCCAGGGATTACCCAGTGAGAACACAGTAAACCTGTTAACCTAGAAGACAACACTGTAGTGATTCACATATCCATCATTCCACTGTCGTAGAGTTTCCAGCAGTCGGCCATTGCATCACGGCAGAGTCTCGTTTTAACATCACGTACAGAGTTCAACAAGTACAGAACACTCAGACAAGTAACAGATCCTTTCTGTCAGTCCGTTTCTGGCTGCTGTCAGTCTGCATGCTGCTGTACTTTTGAATATAGTGAATATGAGCCCAGCTGGCTCACAGCACCTAACAGGAGACTGAGGTTATTTTTGAAAATATGGGGAAAAGTGTCTCATTCTCACAACTGACCAGCTTTTCCTCCTAATGTTATATATAGACATGTGGACATGATGGACTGGCGACCTGTCCAGGGTGTACCCCGCCTCTCGCCTGTATGACAGCTGGGATAGACTCCAGCACACCCGTGACCCCTATGGGGACTAAGCGGTTCAGAAAATAGATAGATAGATGTTGTATATATATACAGTATTATAAAATCTCATACAGGATACAAATATATGAATTGACAGCTACTTTCTAACATTTAAATACCATAGTAACTTAAAAAAGTGATAACATGTTGTTTGGAGACTAAATCACATAATACAGTATTATATAACATACAAGCTTATATTAAAGGTTTTAGCTTTCCTGCATGTAAACTACTACAAATTAATTCTATCCTTTACTTTACTCTTAACTGATAAAGTTGGTGAATTTCAGTATTTTTGTGTTGTATGCATAAAATGCAGAACACAAACATAAGCTTGTATTACTAATATAAGGAGAACATTTTTATCTTGATATTCCTCACCACCAGATCTACAGGCACTATCAATATGTACATGTTAAACATTAAATATAAATTAAGATGCAGCCCTTCAGGAAACACTCACTTAAAAAAATGAAACCTACAGAACAGGTTCAACACAACTGAGTTATGTCAGAATAAAAAACAAATATAATTTGAGAATTTAAGTTGGTTTAACTCTTAATAGTGAGATCAACATAAAATATTTATTTTTTATGCAACTATTAAGTTAGATTAACTGACATAATTAATTTATGTCAAACCTGTTGTTGATGATTCATTTTTTCGAGTGCAAGGTGGTCAGAAAGTATTGATGGCTACTGTTTCTCACATGAATCTGAATGATGGGCTTGTAACTCCTCTGATCCCACTTTCTGTTTGTTTCAAACAATGCCAGCCATTTAAAATCTGTGAAGGACTGATATAAATATCCAGGTGCTGAAGCTGCAAAGCAGCCCCAGACCATCACACTACCACCATTATTACTGTTAATATGATGAAACGCTTTTTATGAAATGATGTGTTAGTTTTAATTTTCTATTGGTTATTTTCTTGTCTCGTCAGTCAATATTTACCCAAAGGTCTTGGGTGTAATCAAGATGAGCCTTTGTGCTCTTTTTGTTTAGCAGTGGCTAGGCAGGTTTAGACAACATTTTTAATCTTTGTGTAATATAAAATTTAGTGATGATCATTTTAGTGTGACAAATATGAAAATAAGGTAAATTGCTACTATTTCACATAAATTAGCATTTACAGTGCAGTAAGATGAAAGAAGAAAAGAGTACCAGCAGAGTACTGTCATTGTGTACTGTGTTTTATTTCTTTCTGAATAAACTAAGAGTAATTCCTGAAGCAGCCTCTATCCAAACAACAGAGCTCACTGCTTCGAGCCAAACATCTCTGTTCTCACTAGATTCATTGCTATGGCCACTGCTTCCATGGCAACGGGATATATATTGCTAAAGCAGCATGGTCTGATTTCATTAAAGATGAAGACTAAATGTGAGCATGAGGTGCTTACGGTTCATGTGATGACGAAATGTGTGCATCTGTGCTGACCTCTTTCTCTTTATACAGAACTCATTGCACACTATGATGTTCTAATAGCTTTTGGATTAACGGTAAGAACTGCAGCAGTCAGCTCAGTGGTGACTGTGGTGTTTTTCTCTCTTATTAACACTTGCTTGAAAGCTAATGATCAATTATGTCATTCTAATCAGCCTGAAGATGAGCTGGTCTAATCAGATGTTAATGCAAATGGAGTTCATAATCAGTTTAGATGACTTCTTGGTTCATTAGCAGCATTCTTATAGTATATTCCTACACATGAGTAATGGACAGATTTGGTCTCTTTACTGGAAGTCCAGTGTTGTGCCCTATGTAGACAGTGCTACCACATATCTCAGTCATGATGATACACTTATCATGTCTGGAATCTTAATGGAACCTGGTTCATCAGAAACAAGGAGCAGCACTTGCTTGTGTTTTGTCATGGGCAAACCTTGTTATGACAACTTCTGTGTTGATCTTGTGTTACACGTGGCTCAAAAACCAAATTAAGGCTGCAAAAGCATTCAGTGAATCATAATTCACTGTCATTGTTTAATCTGTACACACCTTTTTATTTTGTTGTTGTTGTTGTTGTTGTTGTTGTTTTTAGTTCCTGTCAGTTTTATCGTTTTCTGCCTCAACCTTGATGGTCTTGTTTCATTCACTCTGTCCCAGAGTCATCTGCCTACGCCCCCTGTTTTGTTCTCCTGAGTTACACACACACACACACACACACACACAGACTCACTCATATTGACTCACCCAATCAGTCCAACCACTCACACCTGTATATTCTCTTCCTCCCTGCTCTGCACACTCTGCAGTTTAACCATGTCCACCTCTGTCACTCCCTTTATAAACAGTTTGGTTTCCCTCAGTTCCCTGTCAGATTATCAGTTTACATGCTCCCAGTTATGACTCTCTAGCCTGTGTTCATCTGCATGTTTTCCTGTACCTTTTTCTACCTGAACTAAACCTGTCCTGCTTTGTTTCTACCAGTCTGCTCCTACTTCTGTGTGGTCCTGCTACCCTTGCCTGTTGCTTTTGGACTTTGCTCTCGCCTGGTGTTCTGGACTCTTCTCTCCTCAGTTTTGTTTCTTTTGTGAGTCTGATGGACTATTTTTGTACATATGGTTATCTTCCCCTGGTTCAAAGTATTTTGAGTTTAGTGTTGTTCTCTTGATTATTTTGCCCTGTTTCATGGTCTTAGTGTCCCTGTGTTATACAGCCTCTTTTAGTTGGATTTTCTGCCTCTATTTAGTTGTTTGCCTTTTCCTCCTTAGGAGCAATTTTCTGTTTGTGATTACTTTGTCAATAGTTGTATTAGTTAGTCTTTTCCTCCTGCTTGTGTTTGTTGTCTGTTCTGTCATATTATTCTTATTACATTTTTTTAGCTTATTCATCCCTACTTTATCTTTGACTGAATTCTGGGTCCTTACTAAATACCAAACCGTAACAGTATAATCCAGCCAAACAATGGACCCTACAGTCAGTGTCCTGTCCAGCCTGCCTTTTTCTTTGTATGATTTTGAAGTAACAAAGCTCCTGATCCAGCATCTGCACCCTGGCCCACCACAGTGCCCGCTCGAGGCTGTGTACTCGGTCCAGTATCTCTACCTGCACCAAGGTTCAATGATACAGCCACCTCCTGTTCCTTCCCTGACACTGGGCTTGCAGATGCAGCTTTTTTTTTTCTACACTCGTACCTGTTCTTGACTATGTGGGGCAATGGCGTGGTCACTGTCCCTTCTGCACATGTTCCTGTCTCTAGGTGGTTTAAAGACGAGATCACAGCTCTTTTCAGCTTCTGATCCTGTTCCTGTTCCCTGTTAGCCTTCTACCCGACCCCCAATAGGCTCCAGTCTTCGCCATCGCCAACAATCTTCAGTTCATTAATCAGAAAAATCTATCAGTTCTTGGGACAGACTTTGACACCATGCCTGACGCCTTCAGGCCACCTGCTCGAGGCTCTCCTGACACCACGCCTGTCACGGCAGCCACCCAAGTATTACTCTGCTCTGCTTTTTGCATGGTTCCTGTCCATGCTGCTGTGCCTTGTGTTCAAGCCAAATGCCATGCTGAAGATCCTGCCTTTTTCTGCCTCTTTTTACTCACCAAACTGTCATGTTGGATCTTTGACTTTTTGATAGTTGTCAGTTTATTTTTAAATTCTGGGCTAAGCTATTGTGCTTTTCCCACAAACTAGTCACAGCAAATTTTATGCTTCTTTTCTCTCTGTATCTTGTATTAATCCAGCAAAGTTCTTAGGGGATCTGTTTATACTGCCTTCCTAAATTAGTTTTTTTCCTTGAACGTTGGATTACTTACTGAAATGGTGCAGCTTTCCTTTGTTTGCCTTTTTTGAGTACTAATTTAGACATTTGTTTGACTGCGGGGTTCTCGTCTTCTGAGTCTTGCATTAGGATCTTTCGCATCAGTCTGTCACAGCAAAGAGTGTGAAATGCTCGGTGGTATTTGACCAATCAGTTCTGTCAGCGTCATCCATGTCGTTTTGCTATGTCAGTGGCCATATGTTGTCATTTTGTAAATGTTTTTGGATACTGGCCACCAGTACCTGATACGGACATATTGAGTCTGATTTAATTTTCCATTTCCACTTAAAAACTCAATGTTCACCACATCCCACCTCCATAGTTATATCAGAAAGTTCCACTCCACGTCCTTAGCTGCTACAGTTTTGTTTACATCCTACCTGTGATACACAAATGTTTCTACAAAGGCTTTCTTCATATACCTGATTCCCTCCTTCACTGTGAGTGCATATCCTATTCCAAAATTTCTCATCAATTTCTCACAAATCATACCTGTCAAGGTAAATACCAATTCTCACTTATGTTTAACATTTATTTAATTATGTTTATTCCAATGACTTATGTACATTTGAGAAGCTCAAACGACAAAGATTCATAGCCTATAACTATAATTTTAATTGTACTACCCCAGCATAAAATTACTACTGTATTGAATGTACCAGTTGTGGGTAGTGGGTTTGCTTGGCTTCTGTACCTGTGTAGTATGTTTTGTTATCAAACCTAAGTCCTAAGATGTTCTGAATCAGCCAATCTGCCTCCTGGACAGGCACGTCTGCATGACATGTTGAAATTTATGCTGTGACAGAACCAGCAGAAATATGTAGAAACACAATTCAGCTGACAGTACTTGACATGTGGAGCAGAAGTAATTTCCTTCATAATATTTTAGGTATTCAGAACAAGGTTACACCGTATTGTGATAACAACTATTCTATCTATCCACTTCCTCCTATTTCCCCTGCTCAGTGACAGTCAAGAATCACATAGAAACCTTGGCATCCATGAGAGTCAATAGAATAAATCTGTGAATGAGTGATAGAAAAGGCCAGTGACTAACATCAGTTTCCGCAGGATGAAATACAACCAGCACAATGAGATGAAGCTGGCAGTGCAATAAAGAGGAAGGACAAGTGTAGAGAATAGATGTTGATCCTGGATCCTCTAAAGTCAACATGTCTACATGAAATTGTGAGCACGTGCTGAAAATAAGGCTGTCATGCAGTGGCTGTTATGAGTATGTTAAGAGTGAAAAAAAAAAGTAAATGAGTTAATTTGCCATTGATAACTATAAAGTAAGAAGTGCTGTAAGCTCAGGCACAGCTCTAAAGCCAATGATAGATGATTTTGAGTTGGGAAAAAAGATGCTTGATGGGTTTAGTCATACTAGATTTCAGTTCAGCCTTTTATTTTATAGCTCATTCCTTGTTGTTAGATAAACAGAATCTGCTCATGGATGCAGACAAATTAGCAGTTTTTTTTAGGAGGTTTATCAAAGATCAGCAATCAAAAATCGCAATGATTTAAATCTCAATGGTTTAAATTAAACACATCCTCTAGTTAACAATACTTTAAAATGGTAACGCTAACAGCTTCTTGGCAACAAGGAGTACTGGCTGAGGGTCCTTAGCAGAAGCTGTGGTGGGCACCCAACCAACCCAATCTTGCTTGTCTGGCTTGCCACTGAGCCTAGTCCAGACAAAAACCCTCACAAGAATGGATTGAAATATACTGGTCACAAGGTCACTAAAGATACTATGTATGTATATATAACAACTTTTATTTGTCTGTTGTAAAACAATTTGCTAAAGTGAAATACCACAAAAATTCAATTTACTTTTACCTTACTTTTTACAATTCAGTAGTCAAGAAGGTTTGATAAGATAGCCTGATACAATATTGAAGTAAAAATCCTTAATTGATCTACATTTTGATTTTATCCAGATTTTTGATTCTCAAGTGCCTAATTCACCAGTATGCTAATTGATTCCAATGAGTATACAGCAACGCTATCATTAGGCCTAGTGCTAACATGTCATGTTGACCATGTACACTATTGTAGATTTTGGAGTGCACTAAACATATAAAATGGCCGGGGCTGATGAAGATGTCAAATTAGTGGACAAATGCATATTTTGAGGTGATGACAGTGTTTGGTAAAAAGCCAGGAGATCAAGTCACAACTCTCCCTGAAGGGGACATGAATTTTTGTATCAAATTTCATGGTAAATTATTTGAGGATTACCAGTACAACAGTTATACAATTGGAACGTTTGATGGTAATAAAAGAAGAGTCAAAGGATCATGAGGGTTACCAAAAAAAAAAGCCACACCACTAGCATGACTTAAAAACACCACAATGTTTAAAATGACATTTGTGCAACAATACATATTACTAAAC
The DNA here is from genome assembly GCA_900302695.1 of Helostoma temminkii. Classification (NCBI taxonomy): domain Eukaryota; kingdom Metazoa; phylum Chordata; class Actinopteri; order Anabantiformes; family Helostomatidae; genus Helostoma; species Helostoma temminkii. The sequence goes on from OMLM01000346.1 coordinate 38,970, forward strand.
TTTTTTTTTTGCAAGAGCTAAACTGTCAACTAAACTCCTCTTTATGAGTCACACGTTGATAATGTCACATAAAAAATATATTTTGTGTTTGAATGATATCATGATAGGTTTTCTTTTGATAGTTTTTCATGTTTCTCTTTCTCCTTGTGACATTTTAATGATCTGATTGAGAGTTGTGTTCACTTCCATTACAAATCTTAAACAAGCTTGTAAAACTTGTGTAATGATCAGTGCCAAGTTCAGTGCAATGATAAGGCTAAGATCAGTGCAATGATCAGTGCTAAGTTCAGTGCAATGATAAGGCTAAGATCAGTGCAATGATCAGTGCTAAGTTCAGTGCAATGATCAGTGCTAAGATCAGTGCAATGATCAGTGCCAAGGTAAACAGCAACAACAAAATGAACATGATGTGCTGCAGTCTCAACCTAGTGGAATATAATGGCTATCAATAACGCTAATACAGTATGCAGCATTCAGACCTTGTGAAATGCTTTATAGACTCCAAGGCTATAGAGGCCACGTCATCATCATTGTATTGTAACATCTGTGATATTAAAGGAACTGTGCCATGCTTTTTACAGCTCTGCTTTTATTTTTATTATCGACGGTGTCGATGACCTTCTTCCATTCTATGTGAAGAGCAAGCTGACCCTTTGCTATGCCCCATCCTCACTGTTGTTATGTTTGTCAAGCTTTCCATTCTCACACAGAATGTAGTACAAAAGTAGTGTTAGAATTTAGCCCTTGAAACAGGCACACTTGCACAATAAAATGATCTGAATGATCTGTGTCACACGCTCCCTCTGATGCACATTTTTCACAGTCCACTTGATCCAAATATCACGTCTTGGTTGTGAATAATACATTTATAACTAGCATAGTTATGCTACCTAACATAACTAGCATAATTTATGAATATTATATGAGTGCACATTGAGTTGCACAGCAGTGTATCCCACTCCCTCACAAACTATCTTTGGCTGCATACAGACACCAGCTGCAGAGATCACTAACCTACCTGATATTCACAGATTCAGTGGCTGTAACAACCTGGTGCTGGTAGTGTTTGTGACTTCAACCAGTAAATGCAGCAGTCAACTCTGGCTTGATAATTTTCCAAATGTGTGAATGTGTGAGACTCTCATACTTTTCACACAATTTTCCAAAGAAAACAGAAAAAAACCAGGAAGCCAGCTAGTGTCTCTAGGGCTATCGCACACAGTGTGGTGTTTTTCTTTCTTTTTTTTCCATGCAGATGGAAAACAGATTTATTCACGTGTTGTTTCTTTCCATCACCAGACTTCACAGTAGGACAGGTGCTCAGCTGTTGGATGGGTAGATTATGGAAGAGGCAGTAACTGAAAACATGGCTTCAAGGTAGATGTACTCAAAAACCTGCACTATATCTGATAAACACACCACACACATGCAGTAGGACATAATCTATTTTAAATAAACAAAAACTATAATGAAGTCTTCAAATGCTTATGATATATTTGTACATTTGTGCAAATAGTGCCTAACCGTAAGGCCTGTGCTTTTTCCCACTGAGCAAAATGACTTACAGCTCAAGTCCACTCTTATTAGATGTCATTCTTCTAGGGTACAAACAAACTTGCCTTGCCTTACTGACTGGAATGTGTTATTACTCTGCATAGCCTGTATATCCTTTGCATCCTTTGCATTAAAATTAACATTTGACTACTGTGAGAGATTGCTGAGAGTATTTGAGAGTATTTGAGAGTACATGCTTTGCAGTGTTACATCGTTAAGTATCAAATGCAAACCATTCACCTCTTGGCAGATGTGGGCGTTCTCAGCTGCCCTGTGATTCACTTTGTGTTATGCAACAGGGATTCTAACAGTGATGGCAAAAAGATCGTCCTGCCCCTCTCCAGGGTCTGATGTACAGTAATGTTTGCCTTCACCTTGTGATTCAAACATCTTTTAAGTAATCAAAACAAGATAGATGATTTGTCATGACCAGTTATGTAAAAGCATTTTTCCTTTTCCTAGTTTTCTTTTCTCTTAGCTCTTTAAGCCCTTTTATTTTTCTGTGACTGAGCTGGCTGGACCTTTAATTTAGTCAGACATGATCAACTTGTGGGTGCTTTGCCACTTCAGTTATTTTTCTAATCATACACAGAAGGCCAAATTGGTGGAGATGAATGAGGAGGGAGTTCAAAGGAAGTGCAGCAACACTGAGGTCTAGACTGAGCCTGCGTAATGCTGCCACAATAGATCAGAGTTTCTTCATTCTTGAATGGCCCCTTGTTGAGAAAGCTGAATTGGTTCCTTGATTTCGCAAATTGTTACAAAGAGTCCCACGGCTCATTTTTCCACACATTGCAGCACAAATGAATAGCAATTGTGGTAAAAGTGCCCAATTAATGCAGAATAGCCTGAAAAATATGAATGACTACATTTGCTGTAGCTGTTCTTCAGTGTTACAGAGTGGGGATTCTTTTCTCACAGTCCTTCGCTGTGTACTGACACTGCCCACGGAGATCACTAGTCAGAGTAGCAACAAGCAGCTGCTGGTGCCAGTTATCATGCTCACCAGTAAATGCAGCAGGCAACAATAGATGCTGCATGCTGAATGTTTTGTACACTGTTTTTGCTAATTAAAAAATAATACTAGGGATTGTTGTGAATCCATGCATTTCCCCAACACTAGTGTTGAGACCGTCCACCTGTAAAATATTACTATATAGTTGGAGCTCAAGCTGCTGGAGTGAAGAGTTGCTGAGTATGATTTGATAGCTTAATGTGTAGACAGCATCATTTACACGCTACACAAAGTATACTGTCCATGTCCACATGCACACTAGTATATGCATAATGCATATACAGAACAACTGTAATATTGACATAATATGGAAACCTGCTGTGTTTGGTATCGTGTGCAGGATCATGCAATGTGCATTTTGCTCTTGGTTCTGTCTAATTCCGTTGTAGTTTTGTGGTATATCATCCCCCACGATGGAAGCTTCATGCTGCTCATTTGAATTGCAGAAATGTGGCCTCTCACAAAAGGCACACACATATTCACACTGCCAAAGCTGACGTAGGTAAGTACCATACAATTTGTGCTTTCAGCACTCATATGTTTATAAACTAATTTCACAAGGAGGACCGGCACTGATGTTGCATTTTAAACAGTTTGTGTAATGCTTTGCATAATCGGGACAAAATGTCTGCTTGTATGTGGTTTTCTCTTTTCACTAGATCCAGAGGCAGAGAAGAAGGTGTGCGGGTGTAATTTTACATCCAGTGCATTTCAGGTCTGTGGGGGCCACTGAGTGAATGCGTGCTCAAAAAAAAAAAAAAAAAAGAAAAGAAGCAAGTTAGCAGGAAAAAGAAAAATTCTTTAGTGAAGTCAAGAACAGCGGAAAATCAATGTTCGGATGAATGAGTCACAGAGTGAGCGACACAGTAAACAAGTCAGTGAGTGTGCAACGGAAATTAAGGCATAATGTAGTAATAAGGAAGACAAATGCATATTTAATGTGTTTGGTGTATTTGGTATTTGTGTCTGAGACAGAGAGAAAGAAACAGAGGAGGGTGGAAAACAACTAAAATGAAAGGCCACTTTTTTACCAGCCTCTGTCAATGCTACATAAGCATCTTGTGTGACAGACTCACAAAATTACTATGATCAAATTAGAAAACAGCATAAATCCTCTGCCCAGGCCAATTAAAGAACGTCTCCCACAGAGAGATGACGCATGTTTACTGGTGACAATGTTGGAAAAGATAAGGAATTTAAAAATCGAACTCGGAGAATGGACAGTATTCAATGGTATGTAACTGGGGCAAGTAAATGTGAAGAATGGTGTCACTTTTAACAAGGACTGCTATAATAACTGCTCTCCAAAATCTATTTATAGTTAATTTATGAATGAGTCATACTGTATTAAAAATGTAGAAAACATATTTGACAGGAATGGCCGCTTCAGCGTCAGTACATGACTGACGCATGCAGACATTTTTCTTTTTGTCGCGATACAGTTAATAATGCCCCTGAGCCTGGTTGTGTGCAGAAGTCACGTCAGTTTCATTTCCCATCAATCTGCTGCAACAATCATGTAGCAGCCATCAGCTGCATCGATCCACTGCGACAAGGCAACTCTTTGTTTACATACAGGGCTCAATCACAGCTTGCCTCATTTACACTGTCATGACAGAGAAGCCAGGAGGGTGAGGAGTGGAGGGGAAGTAGAGTGCATGGAAGGGACAAGATGGAAAGAGGTTAAGCAGAGGAAGAGAGGAGAGGGAGAGGAAAAGTGATGGTTTCAGTATGTTTCAAAAGAAGTAGGTCCAGCTAAAATCAAAACGTAAGTAATAACATCAAAATGTGCTTCAAGTAGGAACCAAAGTAGATATTGTAAATTAAATTAGCATTCAGGAGTGTTGCAGTATACTGTTAAACAAGTTGCAAATTTCTGTCTATTTTGTTAGCCCTGTCTTTGTTAACATCATCATCATCATCTTCATCATCAGCAGCAGCACAGCAGGATTCAGGATTTTCTAGTAGAGTCGTCCAGGTCCTGAAGCTGCAAAGCAGCCCCAAACCATCTCTCCACCTCCATCATGTTTTATATGATGTTCTTTTGCTGTGTTTTTCTGTGTTAGTTTTACGCCAGATGTATCAGGATGCACACCTTCCAAAAAGTTCAACTTTTGTCTCATCAGTAGATAAGATGTCTTTTGGCAAACTCTCTCATCATGGATCATGGATGCCATTTTTGCCAAGTCTTTTTCTTATTGTTGAATCATGAACATTGACCATAACTGAGGCAGGTGCGGCCTGCAGCTCTTTAGATGTTGTTCTGGGTGCTTTTATGACATTTTGGATTAGTGGTCATTGTTCTCTTGAAGTACTTTTGGTGGTCTTTTGGGAAGGTTCACCACTGTTCCAAGTCTTCTCCATTTGTGGATACCACCATGGATCTCACAGTGATTCGTGCTGGACAGCTTTTCCCTTACTAAATGAAATCATCATTTAAAAACTGCATTTTGTATTTATTTATCTTTGTATAATTATGAAATGATCTGAATCATTAAAGTGTAACAAATATGCAAAATAAATAAATAAATAACATAGAAAATGCTTTTTCACAGCACTTTAATACAGCCTCATGCAGCAAAGCATCTCCATAACATTACACTGCCACCTCAATGACTGACCATAGCTACAATTTTCTTTGTATGCAATTCTGTATTTCATTCATACTAGATGTAACATGACTCCTGTCCTCCAAGCAGCTTTTAACTTATCGCTCTAAAGAACATTCTAAAGAACAGTAGATTTCTCCTATGCACACTCCATCTGAAGCCACTGTCTATCACACACTTTGTATGAGACACATCAGGAGAGAGATGAATACTTTTTCACAGCACTCAGTCAGTCATCAGATTGACTAACCATTTGCCCAATGTGTTTGCTAACCATGACAGTTTAAGTGGTTTAGATAATGGATGGATGGATTATTCTCAATCTGCAAATCAACTAGTAACTCCATTTATCAAATAAATGTAGACAGTACTGCAAATCCTGTGAGAATGGGAAAGTCCTGTGTTTAAAAAAGCTTTACAAGAAAAACTGGCAGCAAGTGGTTCAAGATTTTTGCACTTTATTGCCTGTACTAAATGATTGTATACAGTATATATACTGTGTTGTCATGGTCTCCGCTCCTCCAGCCTGTCTGTCCCTCCTTCCCATAGTTGATCCGCTCCCTGTTTTCCCTCCCTAGTCCTGGCTCGACCTGGACTGTTGTGTTTAACAGCTACTGTTTGTTGGATTGTGGACTGGCCTATTGTTTGTCTTTTTCCTGTACCCTGTACCTAGGACCAGATACTGACGCCGCTTTATGTATATATACGGATGTACTCCCTCTCTCTCTGGCTTTCAGAACCTGGACACCTCCCCGACCAATGATTATCAGATCTCTGACTTTCAAAAGAAAGACTTTGCTGAGTGTGCTACCTTGGGGAAAGTCTGGCTTCTGCCTGTTTTGTCAGTGTGTTTTGTGATTAACAACCCATTGTGTACCGACCTCACCCACTTTCCCCTGTGTTTTCAGCAAGTGGTGGTGGCCATTTCCGGAAGTAGTTCCTGACGACTTACGAACCGGACTTCCGGCCGTGACCATCTTTGTAGTTCTCTTGGTGGCTAACACTCTGCTTCAGTCCCCTCAGGATACTCACCTGTGAATCTGCCACTCGCCTTCCTGACCCAGTCTATTGGCGGATTATTTCCGATCCCTACTCCCCATCTGCACTAGTGAGTACTACTCAATACAATCAGTATTCGCCAACTCTCACTGTGGACTAACTCTGCCTCTCTTTGTAGACTCTGAACTGTCACCTGAGCAGTGCCGGATAGCCGATTCCTGAATGACAATATTTGCACATTCAGAATTGTAATAAACTTCTTGTATTCTATTTGACCCTTGTGATTCTTGGTACGATGGAGTCGGCAGTCATCACCGCAACATGTATATTGTAAAAAGAATGAATCAGCGACACATCAATTTGCTTTAATTGGACTTATGGATTGCACTTATTGCATAGTGATTTACAGGACTTTGTGTATAAGCATTCACTCCTTCTGGGAGGGCACATGTTTTCATCAACATCACATATTTGATCTTTTCTGGCAATGCACCTTGGGAAGAATCTGTATGAACATATTGTACTGTAATTCAGCAGTGGAGGAATGAATGTCTCACTTGTGGTTTTGCTGGAAAATTCTCAATATTGCAACTCTTGCTCCCTAAAACTGACCTGCTTTCACACATGCACTTGATTCTAGACTTTCTCAGGACTTTACTCAGGTGAGCTGCATGTGTGAACATAACCATCTGAGTCAGCCCACAGACATTACCCAGATTTTTCCTGCCAGCCCCCTAATGCAAAGTCCATGTGAGTCTGGGTGTGAACACAGCTGGTAAATCTCTAGGAAATTACAGCGAGAGAGTGAGGGTTTCTGCTCAGCACAACATCATAAAATATAGGAAATATTTATCAGCTTTCTGCTGTTGTAGCGTTTCTATCCTTCATGAAACTGAGATTACGAACACTACGCATCGTTTCTAAGCATGTGATTGGTCTTGCTTAGATGCTGTAAACAAAAAGCAGCTGATTTCTGCTGTGAACTTTTTCACATCGTGTGTCCTGCACTCTCTACACAGAGATGCTCCCTCACTGAAGTCAAGCGGACTATTTCCCCTGATATTTGAATGCATTTCAAATGGAGTGCTGCATGTGAGAAAATGAGGTAGTCCAGAGTGCATGTGTGAAAAGGACCAGTTGAACTGCACCCAGCTGTGCTGATCAGTGTTTTTGATCTGGCTGCAGCAGAAATGCAAATATTTTTAATTCAGTTTTGATTGCGTTTTAAACAAAGTATGTTAGCATTTGAAAAAATGTGCTGCAGCAGTATAGTGTTTTGCAGGGGATGGTCTCTGACTGAGAAAGGAGCTCATGAATTTTGGTAACTGTGGTCACTGAATGCATTTTGTGTGAAAGCAATGAAAAGAGATTCAGTTTGCTCCACACAGACTTTTGTTTTACTGTGTGTGTACACTTTTCAAATGTTAAACTGTATTTTTCAGTTGTTGCCATATGTTTGTGACACATTCAGTATTTGTTCAGCACAGTCATTCATATTATGCTGTGTGTGTGTGTGTGTGTGTGTGCAGAGCAGACCGCACAACACACACAAACACACACACACGTTATAGTAATAATATGAAATGTGTGGGAGGTTCAGTTCTCAAACATCATTTACAACTTTACACCACACACACACTTGATGACAATAAAAATAGATGAACATACTTTAATTGAATAGATTGAAAGATTAATATATTATATTGAGAAGAACTATTACTCTCAAAATATGGAAAACAGTCCTGTCCCTTTGCTGGGTTATTATGCAGATCATTGTGTTACACGTTAAATCTTGCTTAATTTTATTAAGAAAAGTTTTGATATATTTCCTTAAAATTAGCTTGTTATTGCAAAACACACTTAACAATATTATTTTTCTTGTTAGAAAGAATCAATTATATCCCAAAATCAAGGTTTTTATTTTTACATCCTGAGTAGTTTGACGTATACGGAGCATGTGTAGAGGTAGACTCCACTGACTGTCCTTTTAATAATGTCTTTAAAGGTCTTTTGAGTCATTGTTGTTAGTCCAATGTCAACAAAGGTTCTGTTATGTCATTATTGTTCTATTACAGTCTCCATCTGTCGCTGTAATTTTCCACATTTCTACATATACATGGTTTATACTTTTCCTACTAGTTTCCACTTTTATGTGAAGATGTATGGGTTAAAACAGATTAAATACTAAATAAATCCATTTAGTCTTCACCACATCACTGCAACAGCAGGCAGCAACTTAAATCTAATGAAGTTTTCTCTGTTTACTTGCCAACAGGAAAGAGCACGAGTGGGCGGCACGTGCAACCTCCTGTACCATAACAACAACGTCCGTTACAACGCATCATAAGCTAGCATGTTTACCTCGGTGACGCTCATTCCGCTGGATTACAAGAAACATCTGAGCACATACAAACATTATCAGTACATCTTGTCAGAAAATCTTACTGTAAGTCTTAGTGCGCAGAGGTCATTGTGTACTGTGGCTAAGATAATTGACATTACAGTTTGACCACACGTGGTTGTAACATCAGTGGATGAGGTGTGCAGTGCAAAACACAGATGAGTTTTAGGATAACACATTATCAGTGATGCTAATTCAGCTCAGCTGACATAAACAAGAGGACAATCTCCATTGTTTCCTTTGATAAATTTGCTATGGTTATCAATTTCCTGTGCTGCCTTATCTAATTCCCCACTATTGAGATCAATTGCTCTGGTAGTCTGATACTGTGCAGTGAGCTGTCCAGCAGGGAGCAACTCAACAAGCCAGAGCTCTCAGTAACACTGGTAAAAGAGACTAAAAATAAGCTCAAAGCTCAAATTACTTTTTATAAGTTGCAGAAGGATGGATGAACAGAGTGAATGGTGGATGGATTTAAGTGGATATGTAGCTGGAAATTTGATTTATGATGCTAAATATGGCTCTGTGACTGAATGAATGGAAGCACTGAATGCGTACAGATTGGAAACATACAGTAATCATATCTCATTTTGGGGGAATGAAGATACTTTAGAGCAAGAAATTGTCTCTGAGTTAATGTTAAAGCTCAGGTAAAGCCACAGAACCTCAATTTAATATTATATATACTGGACTATTACTAAAACTAATACCTATTTTGATTGTTCAACAAATGAGTTTATTGCTATTTGCTGATGTTGTACTGTACATTAACCTTATCTCATTCTAGCATTGATTTTGCAGCATTAATGCTTTTTAAAACTGTGGACACTGGTTGCGGTCACGGTCACAGCACAATAAAAGCAGATTCTATCAATATGATAAATGAACAGTAAGGTCAATACTAACAAAATAAAGAAAATGAACCTCTAGTTATTTTGACTGGGTGTCAAGAGACCTTTGTAGTAGGCCAAACCACCCTTTGCAATCTGTTGACTGTCTGCAGTACGCCAGCTAAAATTCACACCAGAAAAAGTCAAGCAGGTACGCTGAACAAAGAGTGCACTGAACCTTATGGACCCCATGAGCATGAATATTTCAGTCATGTTGTCTGGTGACTGTTAAGTCATTTTTTCATGGTACCACCTTTTAAAATGCATCTGTTGCTCATTTGCAGCACAACCTCACATGTATCACATTACATTTTATGTTGACTAAACTGACGTAAAACTGAAGTAAAGAGCAGAAAATGTACTTGTACCTGTATTACTCATTTATTTGAAGCAATAAAATCCACACTTTGGAAAGAATTATGTAGTAAACAAACAAAAAAACATTCTAGAATATATTTTTAATTTATGATTCTTCACATTTACAGTGATGAATTTAAATTCTTAACATAATATTTTTCTTTCTTGCTCCCGCAGATGGAAAACACATTGAGTTACTTAATTATTTTTATCCATCACCAGACTTTACAGGAGGACAAATGCTCAGCTGTTGTCTGTAGATTATGGTAAGAGACTGTTTCATAAGTGCAAAAAGGTTTTTTTCTTTAAATTTAATCTAAGTGAAATTCTGTAGTATAGTAGTTGTTTTCAGCAGTTTTTTGAATATTAGGAGTGAAGCTACTGACTGTGCACCTCATTTCACCATCGTGGGAACACTGAGCTGAAGAGCTTTGAATTAAATTTTTTGTTTTGTGATGGGACTAGCAGACGCCAATTATTGGCAGAGCGCAGTGGGAGGGATATTGTAGACGCGAATGAGTTATGAGGTTGAGGTAGAGAGGTGCAGTTGAATTGACCACTCTGTAGGTAAGAGTAAAGGCTTTGAACCTAATGCAGGCAGCTACAGAAACCAGTCAGGCAGAAATAACTAACTCTTTGGTTAAGCCTCTGTCACTGAAACCTTCATAAGTGAAAGTCTCTGCACTGCTGGTCAGTGAGCCTGGATCATAGCAGGTAGACACTAGAATCTACACTAGAAGTAGTTTATTAGCAGGTTGGTGCTATTTGCATTACTGTAACTCGACATAATAAACACATATACAAAGCTTTGTGGTGTATTTGTGGATGAAAAACTAATTATTCTGACAGTAAAATAATCACACACACTGATGTCACAATGCTGATGTCAGTCTTTTGTAAACTAAACATGCACATTTTTCTCTTACATACATTTGTGGTTCAAGATTCAAGCTGAACTAGACACGAGAGACCTGCTGACTGCAGCTGTTCCACTGAAATCAGCTGACTTTTCTTACAGATGTTGCTAATTTCAATGTGTCATATTAAAACAGAACATAGACAAAGATATAATTCTAAAGCTGCTCCTGCACATTTCCAAGATGAATCAGTTTGCATATAAATCTGCCAAAGAGGTTTGTGCAGCGGTGCATGACTAAGCAACCAGATCCTCCTTCTGGATCTTATAGTTAAAACATGAGTTGCAAACCGCCCCTGAAATGAGGAATCATCGGTTGAATAATGTTGCACTCAGCTGTATTTTTAGGGTTCAGGTAATCAGTGTGGTCTAAGGGTCCATAGAAGTGCTCGCTGCTTTCGTATCAGGTCAAAGGCTGACATGTGGACAGCATTCTCATCCTTGTATGCATTGAATTAAATCACCACTCTGCCAGCTGGCAATCCTTCTAGTAGTATACAAACTGAAAATGAATTTTCAGGCAGCTGTTGCTGCTCCGTGTTTCCACCCACTTGTTTAGTCCTTTTCGTGTTTCAATAATCGTGTACACGGGGCTGCTGATGGTCCTCCGCATGTGCGCGCGCGTGCGTGTGTTTGATTGTGTGAATGAAAATACAACACACATGGTCTTCCTGTCTAATCCACGGAAAAGTAAACACAGTCAGCTGTGTGAATGTTTAACTCTGTGTGGTAACGGATTGTGTGTCCTGCAGCCTGAACAAATACTATATGCAACTGACAATGTGATTGTGTGTGAAAGAAAGTAAGCTTCTTTATGTTTAAAAAAATAATAATCTACATATAGGTGCCTATAAATGAACTCACATCTCTGGAAATGTGCACAAATTGTTTTTATTACTTTTCCCTTTTATATTTTTTATTATTTTCCATTACTTTGACTCCATGTTGTAATAAAAACAGAAGATGAAATACTCCTAACTGTTCTACATGTTTGTTAAACTTACGTGAAAGTTTAGTCTTTTTCAAAGTCCTAAAAAGAAAGTGAACACACAAATTAACTAATGAGAAATAGTGTTATTAACAATTAAACCCCTGGCGGTTGTTAAGATCTACTCCACCTTGATTGGCTGTTGTTTTTGCCTCATGCTGAGTCGCTAGTGTTTATTATCAATTAATTACTAGAATTTCTGAATACACTACTTGCAGTGAAGTATTTTTTATGCATGTACCTTCACTTTTAATTGTAGTACTGAATATGTGTGCTACCATCTCTGCTGATTAGTGCAGCTTTAAAGGTATTTGTAAGGTGTGATTTTCACCTCAAGTTTCCCTGTATGAACAAGCTTTTGCTATTCATTCCTGTTCCATCATATTTTCTCTGTTTTCTGTGTGACTGATGTTATTCCATGCGACTATTATAGACCTGTGTCACTTTAAGAACATACTATAAACTATATAAGAACAGATTAGCACAAGCTTTATCTCAATAATAATAAACCAGCCCTTTGGCCTGAGTCACTGGAAGTCACTCTATGTAGTTTCTTCTCCAGGTTTGGCTTCAGATGAAACAAGACGAAGTGAGAAAGAAAAAGAACATGGCAACAGGGTAAAAGAGTAGGGTAAGGTGGAGGAGAGAGTTTCAATTACAGCAGTAATCTTCACCTGCTGGCTGAATGCTGTGGTGCTTTTATTATACATGATAAAGTTCTCGCCTCTGATACCTTCCAGGCAGATGAGGGGGCAGTATGCTTGGTCAGGGAGGCGCGAGGCTTTAAACGCTTGCTCCATTTCTCCCTCCACATGGGGCGGCTGCTACCAAACTGATTGACTCCAAACAAACAGCGGGTGGTGGAAAGGAGTGGAAGACAGGAAGAAGAGGAGGCAACAAAGGAAGTGAAGAGAGAAAATGAGGAAGGGGAAGGAGGGATGAGAAGAAAAGGGGAAAAAAGAGGAAGAAGAGTGCAGTGGGAAAAACTGTCCTATTGTCAATCTGGGTGGTTATGTTACAATCTAATTTATATTTTTGATGTTTGATTAATACATTGGATGAATGGGTGAAAGAAGGTTGCTGGGATGTCCTCCACACTATCAACTCTAATAAGCTTTAACATTTCCAGCCAGCAGATGTCACTACAGAGCGACAAACTATCTATTTACTGCAGAGCAGAAAAACAAAAAAGGGAGGAAAAACAGATTCTGTAGGTTTTCAGTGTGTCAGCATGTCCAAAAAATAAAGACTAGACTTCATATTGTAGGCAAATGTAACTGAATGTCTCGGTGTCTATGACATGGCGCTATCCACTTAACTCTGAACTTCATTTCCCAGAATGCACTGAGCAGGGTTAGAGGTTATTTGGACATGTGTGCTTCTCCACATAAACTGTAGCCTTCCCCCAGTGACAAATACGAACTTTGTACCAAATACTGTGGAAGAGCAGTTATCTGACACGCATACACACGACTGTTGGTTGTCTGCCAGTGTTGACTCTGTGCGTATGAGCGAAAGCGACGACGACGCCGCCATACGGAACAAAAATCCCGCTGGAAATAATCCTCCTGTGCCGCTGGAGTGCTGCGGAGGACTGAACAACTTGGATTACTCGAAGGTACAACTAGCAACTAAAAACGTTGCTCATCATCTCTAACGTTCACAGGTGTTGATACAACTGCGCAGAGAAGCTGTGTGTGTTTGTTCGACGCACTGAACTAGTCTGCTCCGCTGGTGAGCCGCTCGCAGCCGGAACACAGCCTGTTGCGCTGTCGTTCTTTCAAAATAAAAGCACAGTTCCCACTAAGTCATTTAAAAATATTACATATGGATGTGATATATGCCTTTATTAGTTAATATGCTAATTAAAGAACCATTGTTTTAAAATATGTACAGGTTTTTAAATGTTTATCCTTAATGATAAGCATATTGACGCCATGAGACTGCAACAGTAGATTTCATACATAAAATGAAATAAAACACAGTACCACTATTATTCTTCACTATATTTTGATGTTAAATGTTGAAACACATTTAGCATTATTAAGAACCTCTTTTAAACTTTGGTCCAATAACTCTGTAATATACCAAACCACTATGTGTATCTGAGTTTTGCCCAAATGTAAAGTTTGTCCCCACATGTCATGCTGTAAATTTAATATCAGGATGCCTGTGTTTTCCCAAATGACAAGCCAACCCCAACAAATCTTTAATCTTTTGTTCTTACTCCTTTTCCGACCTGCAACAGTTAACACAGATCAGATGAATGGAATGTCCCTGTATCACTTACTTGCAAGCTACTGATTCAGAGGAGGAAAACTGATCTTCATCTCTGGCGTCAGTGGGCATCAGCTGGAAAACCACACAGAACCACCCAGTGTGTGATAGCGAGGGAGAATTCACTGATGTTTCTCCACCTCATACCGCTCACTAGAATCGTTTTTTATGCTGTGTGCCATGCTCGCCTTTTCAAAAGTCACGCATCACTGTTCACAAAATATGGTGTGAAAGTCTGTTAGATTTTGATAGAGCTCTTTAGTCAAGAACACGTTGTTCAGATTAAGACCTAAACCATCAGTACATACTGATGAATGAAATACTGATGAAGAAGAATTCCAAAAGGTCGAGTCTGTAAAATTTAGGTGTATAATAGAACATAGAAAACATAAGAAATGTGTAAACTGAGAAAATTTACCATTGTAAGAAAAAAATAGATGACAGCAACACGTCTCAAAAAAGTTGGGATGGGGCCATGTTTAGCCGTTTTGGGAGAGCAACGTTGTCCAATTCCTGCTTGATATAGGATTGTGATGCAGTCATTCTCAACGCTGGTCCTCAAGCTGCACTGTCCTACTGCTATCCCTTCACATACAGCTTCTGATTGGCTGAGCACACCTGATCCAGGTAATCAACAGGGATGGGATTGAGGACAAGGGTCAAACCACTCTTCTAAGTGTTCTAAATGCTCTTTTTATACCAAGTCATGTTACCGACCTGTTGCCAATTAACCTAATTAGTCGCAAAATGTTCTTCCAGCTCTTCTTGTTAGTTCCACTTAACTTTTCATCTTCATATGTGTTTATGAGACTTGCAAATCATTGCATTGAGCTAGAAAACAGTGCCTGTCATTGGATCAAAACATCTTTTCACATGAATATCGACCCAACTTTTCACGTAGTTGTCTCTTTTCAGATGGACTTGAAGGTGCTGGAAGAATTCCTAAACCTCATCAACATCAATGACCCCAACTTCTGTATTGCTGTGATTGCCATCGTTTTCAACCCTTTGTTTTGGAATGTGGTAAGATCTACTGTTGATCACTTATATTACAGCTCTAAAATAATCTTGTATATTGTGGGCTTTTATAACCAGAATTCTGTCTAGTCAAAATCACCAAGGTCTACAAGTTGAACAAATGTTTGAAAATTTCAGAAACAATATTGGAAAGCCCTCTATAGCCTGCGTGTCTCCACTTTTCTAATCAACTTTGTTGACTAAATTTCTGTAGATGTCTGTTTGCTTGTTGATTCAGTATTTCAGTCTAATTAGGAATCTTTGTTTGGCCGTCACAAACAATAGCTAAATCCCTGCTTTTGTTCAAGATTATGACTAATCAGTAATTAGTCATGACAAACTGATACGTGAATCAGTTGTGTTTCTCACATCAAGAAACTTTGGCTCGGCTACTTTTGGCTGAAGTTTGCTTCATGCTACTATATTGAATCTACGTACATCCTACACTGTAGGCTATGCAAATAGTCTATGCTGTTGTGGGCTGATGTGTCTGTGTCGCTCTGCAATTACACCATCAATATGCTATTTGGCAGTGATGATCAGTTAGTACAGTGGTCACCCATCAAATCTAATGTCAGATGTTCATGACCCAACAGCTATATATCATATTGTCCCTGGACTGTACCTCAGTCTGCCCAAAAAACGCCAACCAGAGAATGCACAAGCTAGTGCACTCCAGGTGCTGGTTCCAAACCCAGTGCAGGAAGGCCATCCAGTGTAAAAACCTGAGCCTGGACCATGATCCACTGTGGCTAACCCAACCCTGGGATATGCCCTCCAGGAAAAACAATTTCATCACAAAAAGAGAGAATTTCTGTAGGGCTGTATGATCACTGTAATGCCACAGAGTCAGCCATGTTAGCCTGTGGTGTAAAGTACGTACACAGTTCCTGCGCTGTAGTTTATGAAGTATATATTTAATGCAGAAGCACACATCAAGCTTTAGCCAGGTAAACATGGTTTGTTTTTGGGTGAGGGATCATGTAAATTCTGCCACATTACTGTTTACTGCTGGTTGATAGAGGAATGTTGAGGGTGAGAGTACTACCTTACTCCTCATAAACTCTACTAAAAGTATCTAAAGGACACTGTGTATTTTATAGCTCCAGCAAAGACTTATAAATAATAAATCAGTTAACAGTTATCAGTTGAAACTGTTACTAGCTGCAACAATCAAATCGAGGCAAACTGTCTCAACAGTGTCCCTGAGCCTAATAAAGCTGCCTTCTGTCAACCAGAGGCAGACGAGATGGCTATGGATCTCATAAAGGGTGATAATAATTAATATCTTATTAACTATACATTACATAATACATCATGTCAGAATGAGCCATGAACAGTGTTGGCTTTTTTGTTGTGGTGGTAATAAAATGTCCGCCCTGATGATTCAGACTTATCATACATTTCAAGTCCCATCTTCCACAGTGATGTGGTTTACTCAGAGAAGCACTTGCCTCTATGCTGTTAGGCATGGAGCTTTACTGAACACTACAATTAAGCCAAAGCATTAGAATAAAGCTGGATCCTTAACACACATGTACCAGTTGCATTATGATCACAGAGCTCAGAGTAAAGTGCACATTTAGAATGTTTAAGCACTAACATGTATAAAATAACACAATTTACGGGCTAAATAGGCACTGCAATTTAATAATTCTGTTCCAATCATCTCTTTTTATGTATTGTGAAGTTAACCTCACGTTGTAATGATCTTGCTGAGGTCTAATACAGTTGCTATGTTGGAGGGTAATTGGCTGAAATAGGCTCGGTTACTTGCTGCTTTTTGAAACTAGTTTCACTCTTTCATTTCCAGCTTGTCATTAAACTAACCTTTAGCGGTGACTCATTTGACTCACTCCGTCCACCATCACACCTGCAGGACGCATACAGCAGGTCCCTCCTGACACAAGAAAGACAATTATTTGCATTAAACTAATTGTTGCTCAGCAGCTTTTAGCCTTGCACATGTTCCCAAATCTCTGTCCGTCCATTATGCTGGAAGATAAACTGTTTTAGGGGTTATCCAGGCAAACAGATTTAAGACTGATGGAATTTCTCACAAGGGTTCTAACCTGTTTTATTAATACTAGGACTGGGGCAAAGTGGAAGTATACTTCCATCTGCATGCAACAATGTGTCACAGTGTTAACCTTCTTCAAATGTGTGCTGCTCCCACTCTCAGAGATCCTTACACTGGGTGTGGGGGATTCTTTAAACAGTTGTATTTCAGAAAATAACTCAATGGAACATTGAGCAGATTCCAACAGCTAATGAGAGTAACATTATGGCAGCACTTCTTTATAGCACATTTATAAGATGTAAGCAGCTTGTTTATGCACATATAAGTCAATAACTAAACAATGCTGATTCCCATTAATGTTGTACTGCACGTTGATGTAAGGAACCTTCTGAAGATAATTAATATGAGCGTATTTCTGATTACATTATTATGAGTTGCAAGTAGCCGAGTGTGACACATGTTGCCTGGTTAGTTTTTGTACTTTTAAAAGGATACATTTGTGACCGGCAGAGTCTACAGTATGACACAGCTAAGTAATTCCACTGTGGTACAACATGTATACAGCTCTTTTAAGAGGCAGCAGTAACAATAGGTCATGTTGGTACACTCACCACATATTTGTTGGAGCTCTTGCCCAGGTCAGATTGAAGTAGTGTGAATTTAATAACATCCGTAGTTACAGTCTCTCCAATATTTTTCTGGTTCAGAACATTAATTCTTACAATTTCTGACGTATGACTCTGAGATCACTAAGTGCTGTTTTCTTTTTTTTTGTCAAGAGAGAGTTTATTTACTACATTCACTACCAGGTATTACAAAGCACAACCTGAGAGTAATGAAGAGGCTTCATGTGCCTACATGTGTTTTGTCATTTGACGTCAAGGAATAACTACAACTGAGGTTGTTCCAATAAGAAAGCTTTTTCCGTGCACACTCACAAACACCGCAAATTTACAGTGCAATTTCATGTTATCTCCATGTTTTCTTTTTCACACACCTACACTTACACTTACACAATTTTGTATGATAAGCGTATGATGATATATGATCAAAACAGAATGAAACATAGACCTAGGGGAAAGATTTAACATGGTAGCTGTGAAAATCCTGTACAAGGAAAATATTTATTATTATTATTTTTTTATTAAGAATGCACCGATTGATTGGCTAGAGATCGGATTAGGACAATTACTTTTCTGTGCCAGTCACATATATTACTTTTACATGCATCATGGTTCATGTTGCGCACCAGAGCACGGTGGAGCGGTAAGAATTTTCTGCTTCTCCCTTGTTTGTTTGCTTGTTGAGCACACAGTTGCACAGGCAGTAACATCACAGGAAGCTCTTTCATGTGAACAAAGAAGACAAAGCTTGAGAGTGATGGATGGAAAATGTAAAAAAATATTCAATAGTCAAAAGTTTCAAAAACATTTTGAAATATTTTAAAAATTCCAAATAAATTCTCCATTAAAGAAAAATTCCCAAAATGTTGGGGTATGCTATCAATGGTAGGTCTTGAAACAAAAGGAAATCGGAATTAGCCAAAATTGGAATCAGGTCAAATTACTAGGAGTCAGGAATCTGAATTGCAATTTCTAAAAAAATGTTTAGCTGAGTGACAATTTTAAAAACATCAGTCTTCTTGAATCTAAGTTCCAAACACAAAATTAGAAAGAAAACTAGAATTACCTCATTGCAATTGTATACCTCTCCTATTCTAATGAGATCATGAAGTGGACGATGCCAAATTTGAAAAAATCACCTGAAGGCCTTCAAAAAGATGGGAGGCATGGACAGGAGCAAATCACCTTTACTTTTGACCTTTGACAGCGTATTAAGGCTTATGGCGGCTGTTATCTGTTACATAACATCCAAATGGCAACTGGCAGTGTAGCTCCCAACTGTCAAAAACACTGGATTACAACTGTGCAAACAAAGCAGTTTGGCTGGTTTTAGGAAACCCCTAAAAGAGTTCATATAGCCACTAGCCAACATTACCACATTCCTTTTGATCATTTTTCACTGTTGTTACAGATACAGATATTCATAGGGGGCAGTCTCATCGTGAGACTTTCCTGAATCTTTTTAGAAATTTACGACAGGCTTTTAGAGATTTCCATAAATCTGCATAGAGTACACAGTTGCGGCTATTTAAGCCGGACAATGACATGAGTGGGCTTGGTGTGGAGGGGAGAAAAAACAAACCACTTCAGACAGATGGTGAAAAGAAAGATTGCATAAGGTCTCATTATCAGAAATATAACACATTTGGAATTGTAATTCATCTAAAACCATTTCATATAGCTCCAGATTAAAAGTATTATTCATAATATGGTCTCTTCAGTTAAAAGAATGTTTTTAACCTATTTGTTTACAAATATTTGTAAACACACACAAAAGTGCATTTAAGTGCACTTGCTGCAAAAACTGGTGTTTAAAATAAATGTAAATACTCGAAGTGGTTATTATTACTCAGTATTTAAATAGATAATAATAATAAATAGGTGAAACATACATGAACGTGAATAGACACGTGAGGAAGACTTAGAAGCACGTTGCATTTACCGCAGAGTTAAGGAAAAAGGTAGGCAGGCGAAATGTGAAAATGTGAAGTGAAATACAGAGCATCTTAATTATTCGATGGCAGCTGCGCCACCAACAGCAGCAGCACCGAGAGAGGAACAGAGAGCAGCTGCTGGAGGGTCAGGTAACAAACTCTGACTACATGTTCACATAGGTCTATTTATCACTCTCTAGAGCTATTAAATGCAACAATAAACTCAACATGTTTAGTAAAGCATCATTCAAACAGAATGTACTATAAATCACACCAAAACTGCCACGTGAAGCTTCGTCATTGGTTTCGTTGGTTTACTTGCGGGTTGTGTTGGACTGCAGGTGTGGGTCAATCTCCAGGGCTGATTTTAAAGGCTATCCTGCTCTGCGATTTGCACAGAACAAAATGTCCCTACTAGAACAGAAACACAGCAAGGCCTGCTCCTTGAGTTTGTGGTGTGTGTGTGTGTGTGTGTGTCTGTGGTGGACGTGGGGGGTGGTGGGTTCCAGATCAGAACGTACCATCTCTCAACTACCTGTGCTTAGCCCTGTAACGTTGCACACTGCTCATGTCAGTGTGTATGGATACGGGTTACTAACACTAACCACAGACCTACACTAACCAGACACACACACACACACACACATACATATATGTACAGTTGTAAGCTTGCTGGTGTAAGGATTGCCTTAGAAAATGATTAAATTCTGTTTCTATTAATGCTTGCTGGCCTGATTTATTAAAAACATAGTTAAAGTGCAGACCGGTGAAGTAACTTCTCTGCTGCTTTAATGGTTTGGCTTTGATCAGTTAGAAACTTCCGCAGCTGGAAAACACAACTAGTAGAAGAACCCAGAACCTTCCAGGGGAAAAATCCGGCCACCAGGTCAGAGTGAGGAAGTGACACATTGACCTTATTGTGGAACGGGGCCAGTCCTGCTGTCAGGCCCTGGAAACAAGCAGCCTACATTTGCACCAGTTTGTGTTTGATAGACTCGCTCTGCTGGAAATGTTGGAATCTCTGCAGGACTAACTGTCCTCAGCATCAGCTGCGCAGTGTGGGCTATGATTAGAACGTGTGTGCGGGGCCTACATACTGACTCATCTACAGACTTAGCTGAGCCCTTGAAAGTGCAGATGCGCTTTGTCACACAAAGAGCCTGTTTGCAGGTGGAACAGCACTCTTAATAGAAGGACAGCCATTCCGCAGCCTGCTGCACCTGTGCGCTCACCGCAGGCATGTCATCAGGTGCCGATGACATCATTTCCTCCTACTAAGCAAGGTGTTGATAGCTTTGATGACGACTGTCACTGCATATGTGTGTCTAATCATATTTATTCATATTCATATTTGTGACAACAACCGTGCCTACTGTGCTCTACACAGTATAAATCTGTGTCGAACTGATCATTTACATTATAGTTACTTATTATTAAATATGAGGACGCACATTGAAACCTTATGTCTTCTGAGCTAGATTAAAATTTGGATAAAGGAAAGCAGATGAGTCACTGCATTAGAGGTGAATGTGAATAAATGTTGGGTCTCTCGTTGGGAGTTGAGCTGTGGTGCTATATAGGAGCAAAACATTCAGGCACTTTTATTCACTAATTGTTCATCGTTGTAGAGTTTTGAATTGACAAGACATTGTTTATTAGTCAGTGTTTGTAGCAGTGAGTGAAAAGAATATTGTTTGTATTTAAATTTTTTTGCGGTTGTCCTTATATTTTTTTAAGTTCAGATGTGTGTCAAATAGTAGAAAGTTCTTGTTTTACAAGCAGATCCGAGGCTGCAGTTACAGTATGAAACAGAAATGTTATGTAAACCTCTTGAGTTTAAGTGAACCCAGCTTAAAAGCATGTTTTGTGTTCTTCATACAATCATATCTATCATTCATGTTCTGTTCTAACATGTTTTTCAGAGAAACATAACTAACAATATGGAGTCAATAACTTCTGTGTACAGATTATGACCCCTGGTCACATGTCTATGGATCCTATCTGTTTGTAGTCAGTATGTGTATATTAACTGAGACTCAGTTGAGCATGTGAACATTTCTATTAGCTACTATCTCATTTGGATTTTGCCAGCTCGGAGAAATCAGTGTCTAGAGCAAACTCTAAAATCAATGTGATGCTGCAAGAAGTGTTAAACTGTCAGTGGAACGCTGACATAAGCAAAAATGTGAGCATGGTATTTTGTTGCTCTTCCAGACTACACATTTTCATGCTTTTCTATCCCTTTATATTTTTTCTCTTTGGTTGTTTGTACTGCTTACTAACCACATTGGCTTATTCTACTTTGCTTCACAGTCCACTGCACCTACCAGCATCCAAAATAGCCCACACGCTCTGCTGTAATTCTCTCATCTTTTTGCCTAATACATACGATGCATCACTTCCTGTATGACAGACCACTGATCATCCCCGCCACGTGGACTGGACTGGGACAGAATAGGCAGCCACGTGCAGAACTTTCATCCTGAATACATTACGCACTTTGAAATTAAGATAATACAAATGCTTCAAAGTCTCGCTCAGCTGTATTTTCTGTGCACCACCTCTCCCCTGGCTCTTCATTTACCTTGTTTTTCTCATTTCACTTTTGCACCATTTTTCTCTCTGTGCCCCCCTGCTGTTCCCTCCTTTCAGTGTGTCCTGCTGCTGCCACCGTAAATGGTTTTGTCTGAGGGAGGCTTAGTGAATCACACAGTAGCAATTTTCTCCTTTTTCCCTGTAAGACTTGGATTTTATCTCCTCACTCCCCAATGATCCCCATGGTCTGTTCTGTGCTACAGATCTGTCACCTTTAATCTCTTTCCCTCTCGCTGTCATTGCTGATTGTTCCTCTGCCTGTGCCTCTCAAAATCAAAGTCACAATCGGTCATGTTGGCCATGTGATTAGGTTTCATAGAATCAAATTTCATTTTCTAATCTAAACATGTTAGGTTGTTAGAAGCAAGAATCCTTAGCTCCACAGGAAGATGTGTGTTTTATAAATGTTACATGTGAACATCAGTGCTTCAGAGGAACACAAAGCTTGTGCTTTTCTTGTGTTAATTGTGCACATTTCTGCAGTCTGTGATTATTTGGAAAGCTAGCGTATACAAACCTCTTTGCTCAGGCTATAATTTCATTTACTTTAGTTTTACTTGCTCTGTATTTTACTGTAACAAGTGAATTTCCTCTTTGGGATTATTAAAGTATTCTTTTATCTCTTATAATGGTAATAATGAGGCAACAATGAAACAACATGTTTGCCAACGTAGCAACTTTCTCACTAGATTAAGTGACTGCAACTTTCTGGGGAGAGAAAGTTTCCAGTATTTATATAGTATATAGTACAGCTGTGATTACAGACCGGCTGAGTTCAGTGAGGTTTTAGAGGAGGCAGATGTTGCCATCAGTCTTCAAGGTAAATTAGGAAAAACAACTAAAATCATTTGAGTTAATGTGCCATGAAATTTAACACTAACAAGGCTAAAGTCATCCTTGCATCCTTACAAAGTAAGAGGAAATAGGGGTTCGGTGACATAGAGACTTAGAGCACTTGCTAGTGAACTACAGTAGCTAATTGCTAACATGTTAGAAAGTGGGAAACATACCTAGCATGTTTTTATTGTCAGTTTGATTGGACTATTAATTTTAAATAGTTGTTATTTACTGTTATTTCTGGGAAGGGTCAAAAAGTTATTGTTTCAGTGCTAAAAGTCAGTCTGTAGGATGAAATATTGCCTTTGCTTTTTTTTCGTTGAAATGCAGATTCCTAAAAACAATTTCCTACCATCAAAATCTAACTCAGCCTAAAGTAATTAGAGACTCACAGTCTGAGTCTGTTCTGCTGTAAAACTTGTTATACGTTTAGAAATGAGTATCATCAATTTTGCTTTTGTGATTTCTACGTCACTATTTACATGAATTGCCTATGATACATGAACCTCTGTCTCATGTGGATTACATGAGGAAGGTTCTGTACTTAGCTTGTACTTGCTGAACATTTTTCACAAGGTTTGAAAAAATGTACGAGCTTAAGGGTTACGCACACACAAAAATTTCATTGACATCTTTCTGCATTAGATACAATTCAATTGGAGCTAATTTCTTTAAGTCCCTGTTTTGTTGGTCACGTGTGCACAAGCATGAGGATGCACATGCAGGCGCTCCAGGACACATCTGCCCAATGGATTCATAGTATAGAATTGATTGACAAGAAAATACAGAATAACTAATAAACGGCATGAGAAGTTGATTTAATTAGCAAATATTATTGTAAAGTTTGCAGGTTCAAAATTTTCACTAACATTCAACTGTACCATGTTTTATTATAGAATGAATCTGCTCAACTCACATTGTTAGGTCATTAGAATTGTCAGAACAACAGTGAATGTAAACTGATTTTAACTTTGACTTTTTTTTGCCAAAAAAATCAGCTTAAATTTATTTCTTAATCCTGTGTCATTGGCATCTTTCAGTATAAGTCCATTGATAATCAGTTACCTAGACAACAGGCATGTACTGCACTGTACTGCACGTGTGCACTGAAGGTATCGGTAAGTGGTGTAGTACAGAATATGACAACTTTGTGATATACGCATCTTTGCTCAGATGCCATTTTCATCTTGTTTTAGATGTGAGTGTGATGGTCAGACAGATTTCATTTACTCCAGCAACAGATTGTCCAGATGCCTTAAACAGTCAGATCTGGTCTTAAATGAGTTAAAGTCAAGTGCAAGGCTGCATTAGATAGATGTCACACTGACACTGAGGCACTGGGAAGGTGGTCAGCTTGCTCTTCTTTTATTTATCTCCTCGCCTTAGGCTGAAATCTGGACAGAATGCCAAGCTTTAGATAGCAGCAAGTGGAAAATTTAGTAAGTAAGACGACTGTGGTGCTCAGTCACACGTGTGTGAAAACTACACAGAGAGAAATAGATTAGGCTGAACATTTGAATCCATACACATAAGATAAAGATAGATAAATTGAATAGTGTGATTGTGCTGTCCCTGCCATGCTTGTGAGTACCTGGAGGGAATTTCTTTAAACTTGCCACAAATATCCACTTGGCCTCAAGAATGAACTGATTAGATTTTGGTCATCAAAGGTCAAGTTCAATGTGACCTCATGTTTGTCCAATTCTCGTCAGCGCTATATCTCAGAGGGAATTTCATTACGTCTGGCACAAACCAAGGAGCACAAAAACATCAAGGATTCAAAACATACGGCTATCCTAACGGGGCCTTTGTCAAATCCAGAAAAACACTGAGTGGGAGCCCTGCCACAACAGACAGAAGAAAAGAAAGACAAACAGAACAACATCGTCAATCCAGTTTCAGAAGTGTCTGAATAAACACAGAATCCCTGTACATTTCAAACCCAGCTACACACTGAGGCACTAACTTGTCCTGCTCAGGGATAAAGCACAATGTGAGCCCATACTTTCCAACCCTACAGATTTTCCTGTTTTTCACTACCCTCTCCTGATTTCCTCCCGTCGCCAAAATTCCCCCACTTTTCTCCTCATTTATGACAAAATTTAAATGTCCTAGCTTCTCACATTCAGGTTTCACAACCTGATCATGTTCTGACTCCCTGATTTCTCAGGTCTCAAGGTTGGCAAGTATGTGTGAAGAGGTAATTGTCCAGAGTTTCTTCTGTGAGAAGGAAATAAAATAGTTCTAGTGATAACATTCAGTCTGACGCACAAGTGTTTGGCACATGGCAGGTCTTGGTCTTTAGAACACAAATGTAATGTTTTTCAGTTTGCGGCACTATCATAACAGTAATCACACAACATTGAGTGTTTGCTACAGTAAGCCCTGCTCTCACTGATAATCACACTACACCTATCAAGCTTTGACACATACGTCACATGAAATTAATGGTTATATTTGAAACTACGTCTTTGATTTCACACAGAAGTAAAAAAAATAAACTTTTCATTTCTGCACAAGCAGAAGCACTTTTGTTGACTGACATGGTGAACTGTACTAACATCAAGAGATCAATGCATTATCTTTCATTCACCATTATAAACAATAATCAGCAAAACAATACAGGCAGTCAGCGCGAACACACTATGAAACATTTGATCCCTAAAGCCAAGATGTTCTGTCATCATGAAAGCATTAATTCATATTCTGATAAAGTGTCAGTAAGAATGGACCAAGCTTTCCTGTGCAAAGCTACTACAAGGCATCGTCTAAAGCTGTATGTCCTAACGATCCATATAAAAGACTTGTCCAGTGGTGCTTCAGAGGTTATTAGGTATTATTTCTGCATTTATAATACCTAAACTGTCACGTTGTCAAGCTTTAAAACTACATAAAGAGACTATTTATTTGGGCATATAGGCAGAAAACAAGAATGAGACATTAGAGTGTGTTAATAATCAGTGATGCTGTTTGTGGCTTACATTTGTGCAGGTGCAGGTTAATCAGTTCTTTACAGTGTTTCTCTAATGTCAAAATAAAAGTACAATTTCTTTTCTATACTCTGTTTTGGTTTTAATACCACACTGTGTGTGTGTGTGTGTGTGTGTGTGTGTGTGTGTGTGTGTGTGTGTATTTGTGTGTGTGTGTATTTGTGTGTCAGCATGTGGAAAAATAAAACTGACCTTCCCCAATTACAGTTGTTAGGCTCTGATTGGACAGTTGCTGCTGTGTAAACAGCATACTTCATTTTACATCTGGTTTAGTTTTGTCTAATCAAGTCCATTTCTAATCAGTTTATGATTATTGATTACTGTTTCCCCCCTTTTTTAGTATCTGCCCAAAAAGTGCTCTCCCCTCCCACTCTGCCCTCACTCTGCCAGGTTAACCTTTCTTGAACAAATAGATGCCACCTGATGCATGCATTTACAATCTGTCTGGCGATGATAATGATCAAGCAAACAACATATTAAACATCATCTGATCTTCTCCCTGCATATGGAGTTAGTCTGAGTCATCAGGTCTTTGCTGCTCAGTGACCTACATCTATGGGAACAAGGTAATCATCACTAACAAAAACCTGTCACGCCAAGGGAAGGAAGAGATCCGTTCTTCGCTAGTTTTAAGTTTGGTGTTCTTTCTTGAGTTAAGAAGTTTTGGCAACATTCCCCAACCCCACCAGGTATGGTGGTTTTACACTGAAGCAGCACTTTGATGGATGTTTGCAACTGATAATTAGTGACTTAGTTATTTAACATGTGTTTTATATTTCTCTTTTAAACAAAAAACACTTGTGGTTGTTGGACCATTGTTTATTTATTTATTTATTTTTTGAGTGGACCATTGCACTCCAAAGTTAAGTAAAACCAAAGTTGTTGCAAATAGTTTTGCCATTTTGCCACATGTAGTGCTAAAATGCATTTTTAATAGACATGAAATCAAAATGAAATGCTAGTGAAAACTGTGCATTTGTGCTGTAGGTGAATGGTACTATATTATGTTATCAAAATTACAGCTTAACCTCAGATTACTGTGAAGATATCACTATCTAAAATAAATTCTTAATTGTACATATGTATTTGATGCATTTGGATCAGCTCTGCTAGATATAGTCACATAGATATTCAGAACTTCAGTGGACAACTAAAGATGTAGTTCATTGTTTTTATGTTTTTAATCATTGGATTCAATTACACTGATGGCAAAGGCAATGTGACCTCAGACATACCCACGTTGTGTAATTTAAAGTGTGTGTGTTCGTGTGTGTGTGTCAGTCACACCAGTGAGCACTGGTAAACATGGTGATATTGTTGTTTTCTTCAGATTGGGTACCCCTTAGAAACCCACTGCTTGTTAAACGCATTCATATTTCATAACTGATCTGCTGTTGGATGTTCTATGAGTTCAAGTTCAAGGACAGTTTCTGTGAAATCAGTTGGCATATTATTAAAGCAATGTATATTTATGCATGTTTAATTAATCAAATGAATCCTGAGTAATCAAAGTAACATGATCAAAAATATACAAAAATCTAAGTATAATATTGCTATAAAGTACTCCTCCTTGATTAGCAACATTGCCTCCAGTATACTGAAATACAACTAGTGCTGTCTGGTAAAATGTCAGCAGATCTGCAGTGTATTGTCTACAGTCATTGTCTACACCATTCTATTGGCTATCCTAACTTTGCATCTGACTATAGTGTGCATGATATAGCACAAGATAAACTTGGAAGTCAGAATGGAGTAACACAGGAGGCCTGTTCTCACACTGTCCTTGTGACCACTGTGCCATTTACTGATGAGCTTAGCAGTTGTATGTCCTGAGTTTTTCATAAAGGCAGATGATCAGTGTCAAGAAGCCAAGGTCTTAGTGGGAGTTTATCCCTTGCGGTTGGTGTGTAACCAGAGTATTTCATGAAAATCTTACTGTTAGATAAGGAGAACTGTTAACACGTTTATATCATACTGATGCTATTTTAAAAAATCTATCTTCAAGAGTGAAAATGTTAATTCACCCACAACTATTACAACTGAAATTAAATTGTCCTGCTCCATAATATTGATCCATCTCATTTGACTTTTATTTGATTTAAAGAGTGTGTGCTCCCAGTATTTTCTGCACTACAGCATAAATACTGAGATACAGTTGGAACAAGAATTTTACATACGCTGTATAAAAAGACACATAACTTTATTTTCCCTCACTGTTTGACATTAAATCAGACTAAACTTTTCCTTTTTTGGGTAAGTTAGGATTACCAAAAATATTTCTATTTGGTTTTTAATTTTAAGTTTAGTCTAATTTAATATCTGACAGTGAGATTAAAAATAAAAAGGTTATGTGTCTTTTTATAAAGTGTATGTAAACGTCTGGTTTCAGCTGCATTTAAATACTGAATAATTTTTTTCTGTACTGAGGAGGACTTAATCAGGGTGTCTCTGATGTGCATGTGATCTGTCTATGTTCTTGTTCTCATTCTCCTTGTTATTCCAGGACAGCACACATGCACTCATTAATTCATCTGGCTGTGCCACTGTGTGTGTTTGCATTTGTGCCAGTTTACATATTGTCCTCCATTAAACACAGCTGTATATTAATACCGTGGACCATCCACCAGCTGCTGATGTGACAGAGACCGTGATTGAGAACTTCTCCCTGGAGGGGTTGAAAGCGACCGCAACTCAAGATACTTCAAAGTACCTTTTTCACACAAATTACAACATCTTACATAAGTTGTACTTTTGGTTCTGCTCTGAGTGATTGTATTCATCAGGGTCTGATGAGGAGAGGATGAGTTGGAGGGTGCTTTAGCTATATTTTGCTTTCTCTGCTGCTTAGATGTTCTCCCATTAAGGAACATCAAGCGTCACAAGTCCCTCCCCCAGTTATCTTCCTAATGTCCTGACTTCAGATCCATTCAAGTGCCTGCATCTCACATCGCAGGAGGAGCCTGTTACCTAAGCCTTGATTGAATTTGTCTTGGAGAGCTGCTAGTTCTGCCAAGCTGGCGCCACTCCTTCATCCCTGCCTGTTATTTCCACAGCTTGATTGACGATTTGATAACAGCATCAGTAGTCTGTCTGCAGAACACCTGGGTATTTTTAGTGTACTCCATCACCCAGACGAGGACTGTAAAAGATGCTCAACGCAGTCGCAGTCTCTTCACTGCTTCGGAATTGATCATACTGGCAAAAAGAGAAATAAGATGTTTAGGTGATTTTGGTTGAGTTCTCAAAAAGCATTCTGTGTGCATGCATGCACACAATGAATCAGACATCTCTATATCTGTTTAGTTTGCTCATACAGTATGTATGCAGTATGTGTGTCTGTAGTTATCATATCCTGTACTTACCGTGCATTGCACTCACTTCTTGATGACCATTTCAGTGCAAAATCACCAGTATATTGTGCTTTCAATCATCACTGCATTGTATTTTGAATGGCTGGTCATGCTGTAATCACGTCACCCTCATTAAGGTTTTGTTATTGCTGTTCACATCAATCTTTGGGAACAATGACTACAATATACTTTATGATTATGTAATGCTCAACTTCAGAGTTCACTTTCAAAGGGACTCACACCTGGACTGCTTGTCTGGTGGAAACTAAGGAAAGTGTTATAGTGCACTGTCTCTCTCTCTCTCTCTTTCTAAGCCCTTTCTCTGTTTTATGTGCTTGCAGTGTTTTCATGTTGATTTAGAGCTCCTCTTTTTGACCTAACATTTGAATTACCTTCCTACCTCAACTTTTGTCTGTGATTTTCAAATAACTGCAAAAATCTTTAACAGAGCTAGAAAATTGAGAAGTAAATAGAAAATGAGTCACTAATTTAGATTGGATGTGCTAAAACACAGTGACAGTGATGTTGAACTCATGTTCTGAGGTTATTGTTAGGCCAGCCTACTAGTAGCTGACTTCAGTGTTGACCAAATTCCATTAATGTTAAGTCTCTCAACAGATTATAGCCTACAGTTTGATTCAGAATATAAAAAGTTGAAGAAAGATCAGTTCAGTGTTAACTCACCAAATAACAGTAGGTAATGTATTTAGTTTCTCTAATTATTCTTAATGTTCATAATGGCCATGAAGTAATTTATTCCTGGTGCACTCACTTAAAGATAAAACCTGTAAAGCCATAATTGAATGAATGAATGAAACTGTTAAACTGAGCTAAATCGTGTGTGATGCTGAGTAAACTGACTGACTGACTGATAGCAGATCAAATGACAATTTCCCCAAGGGGATCAAGAAGAGCCTCATATGTTGAGCAGTCTTTTTCTCTTGATATAGACTGAGAGTGGAACTGCGACGAACTTTCTGGTAGCTGTGTAAAAGCTTAACTTACCTGTCACTGCCACATGATGCTTAGTGAATAATAGAGCATCTTAAAAAAGAAATGTGCATGCTCAGCCTTTCATTATTGTATGTGTAGTTCTTCATTTCTCCATAGCCAAAGTTTGTTTTCCCTCACCTCTTCTTCCTTTCTCCTCTTTTCTCTCCTACCTCTGCAGAGCATAGAAGAGGTGTTGCTATAGCAACATTTATGCCCTTTATTTTTTTCTTCTGTGTTGTACAGTCATTTACGCACTTCCTCAGCCCACAGTCAGGCAGTAATCTGGAGTCTGTCAATCTTTCAGCAACTCTTTCAGTCAGTCAGCAATGCCACAAACAGCCAGGTTCACCATGTGACAGACAGGTCAGATGCTTTTCTTGGTTGCATAACTGAAAGCTGGTGAACAGTTTATATTTAAGAGTGAAGTGTATGACCATTTGGATAACATCTTTATATGGAATATTAGATAAACTCACACTCCAGCAACAGAAGCAGCATATCTTTGCCACAATGCAAACAAATATAAGCTGCACAGTTTTAAGTGCAATATTGAGACATTCTGTGAGATTTTTTTCTCTTTTCTTTTTTGACCTGTTTTGCAGTGTAAAATAAAACTTGTTTATTATTATTTATTACCTCGTGGCATAGCACTCTGCTGGTCCTGGGGAAAAAAAACTGACAAGCTGAAATGCAAGACAATATCAGAAGTGCATTTAAAACATGCTGTATTTTCACAGACCTTCTTCAATTGCACATCACTACCTCTTTTTAATATTAATTCATTAACTTGTGTATTGTGGCCTGTTTTTATTATGTCTTTTTAAGCTGTTAAACCTTCTGTTCATTTTGCACACAAAACATTGACATCTATTAAAATTATAATTGATTGATGATTAATATATGTTTCAACCAGACTTATACATTAGTATGAGAATAATAAATTACAGTAGAAAATGAAGTGGTGTACATGATTTCTAACAACCTCTGGTGTAGAGCCACTCCACTTTAAGGATCAGTCCAAGACTTCCATGATTACCTACCAACCATGTCCATCATCACAACTGGATGTGTTGAGTTTAGTCAGAGGAGTTCTCTGTCGCATCTCCAAGCACAGCCTACAATAATGTCAAAAATAATAAAGTCCTGGAAATATTATAATATATTGTTTACATTCTGACATTTTCAAAGAGTAAGAAGATGGCCAAGGTTAAATATGAGAACAATTCAAAGTCATTGGAAGGAAGTGAACAAAAGCAGTAAGCACTGGCATGCTGACTCTATCTCTTATTTTGAAAGCCTTTTCCCAAAAGATTTATTAAGAAAAAAGATTAGAAGTTACAACAAATAACAAAATAGTAGGAAAAACTGTCTGGTATAATAAAAATATATTTGAGTACCTATTAAATGAATGTATGCAGGCACATGCAGAGACACTGGTTTAAACCCCTTCCTTTTTTGAAATGAATCAAAGATGCTGCTTTCAGCCATCTTTTTTAAGTTAATAATGCTATAAAAAGTGAGGAACAGCCACCACAGAGTCCCCATTATGTCTTCAGCACATTAACCCCATTGAGGATCTTTGGGATGTGCAGGAGACAGTACAGTACAACCTTGAGGCAAAAAATTAATGCCCCTCTGTAGAGGAATGAACATGGTGACACTGCATAAATTTATCAAAATCACAATTGATATGTACCATAATCAAAGCAAAAGCTAGATGTTTTAATGTGTGACTTTTTCTGGCCAGCAGCCACTTTCTCTGATAAGTTTTAGTGAACACTTTCCAGCTGATGTGCCAAAAAGTCCCCACAGAGATACTTGTTATGAACATTTATATCAATTATTTGTACTATTAAGGTGAAGATTTTTTCAATGCTTTGTTCAGAGCGTGATGTTCTGTTCCCAAGTGGCTAAAATAAATGATGATTGCATTTTAAAAGTTACTAAAATCACCACTAAAAACTTTCCTAGCTAACTTTGATTGTACAAAACAGCAGCATTTCCAGATTTCAAATTTAATACAATCATCATGACCTCTCTCTTTCATTTATCAGGTGGCAAGATGGGAGCATCATACAAGGAGACTCTCCAGACTCTTTGGTAGCCCTTACCTGGCCTGTTATTGCCTTGCCTTCGTCATTATTCTGCTCAACGTTTACCGCAGCCACAGGTAAAATACACTCTGTAAGGTGGAGACAGCTGGTATCCTTTTAGTGCATTCAGTGTTAAGACAGGGCCTAAATAAACAACTCACACTAATCTAAAGTGTGAAACCCTACCCCTTGTTACGAGGTACAGTAAAGAAGAACAGGAAGTGAAGCTGGTGAGCAGGTAGTGGTTGGCAACAGGAAGGCTGGTAATCTAACTAAAAAGGAACAAGCCATAACCAAAGTCCCAGAGAAAGTAGATAGTAAGTACAGGTAAACAAGGATGAAAAGCCACAGCTGAGAGAGTATGTAGGTACAAGTGGACTGGTGTGTATGTAGACAGACAAAGGAGGTGTCTGAGTTGGCAGAGAGGATGGAAGACACAAGAGTGTCTGGTGGGTGGACTGAGAATGTCAGGAAACAGGAACATGTGTTAAAGTAAACAGGCAGGAATCCAAACAACGCAGCCCCTTTCTCTCAGTTACCCAATTTTGCTTTTACTTTCCTTTTGTCAAAATGTCAAAATGCTTCAACCACCTGAGAAACTTTTATAATCCTTAAGTCATTATTGAGTTACATCCATGCAGGGTTCAGTTTGTCTTTCACCCTGTTATTCCTCTTTGTATTTCTTCCTCTCATCATTTGAGCTCTTACAGCTGCTCCTTCCTCCCTTCCTTCTATTCTTATCTGCTCCCATAGTTCTGTGTAGTGTCACCCTACACCTACCTTCATACAGTAGCCTGTGGAAGTAAAAACTCCCACACCTCCCACTCCGGATCAAAATGGTGACAAAGCGCCCTCAACACTAAACTTCACAAATGCACAAAGATTTTTTTCTTGTATTAAAAGATGTAAATTATAACTGTTGCTGGGCAACAGCACATTTGTAACAAGCTGCTTTTAAGCAATAAATTGTCCTGCCACTTATTATGCTTTTGACAACAATGTTGTCAACTCTCAGTGCAACACAAGAAACTAGAATACACTGCTCATAAAAATAAAGGGAACACATAAACAACACATCCTGAATCTCGATGAATGAAATCTTCCGGTTGAAAATCTTTGATTACATAGTGGAATGTGTTGAGAACAAAATAACATAAGAATTATCAATGGAAATCATAATTATTATCCCATGGAGGTCTGGATTCTGAATCATGCTCAAAATAAAAGTGGAAAAGTCAGATCACAGGCTGATCCAACTTCTGTGGAAATTCCTCTAGACAATTCAAAATGAGGCTCAGTGTTGTGTTTGGCCTCCACGTGCCTGTATACACTCCCTACAACATCTGGGCATGCTCCTGATGAGACAAGGGATTTTTATCAGTCAACTCCTGGACAGTTTGCTGTACAGGCCTGTCTCCTGGTATCTCCTTCATACTCTTGACACTTGACACACAGCAAACCTTCTTGCCACAGTTTGCATCGATGTGCCATCCTGGATGAGCTGCACTACCTGAGCAACTTCTGTGGGTTGCAGACACTGCTTCATGCTACCTCTAGTGGTGAGGGCACTGGCAAAATGCAAAATCAGCCAGAAAGGATGAGGACAGGGAAATGGTCTGTGGCCACCACCTGCAGAACCATTCCTTTATAGAGGTTGTCTTGCTAATTGCCTCTAATTTCCACCTGTTGTCTGTTCCATTTTTGAGCAGTGTCATATGTATTTCTCCTTTTTCTATACTAATATATATTAATACTTTCTGTGGAGTGTTCTACAACTCCAATTCCAAAAAAAGAAAGCCAGCTGTATAAAATTGACAAAAACAGTGTCAAATAAGTCCATATTTTATGCACTATATATATATATATATGTATATATATATATCACTAAATAAGGTAATTTGTAAAAGTAGGGACATTTTCTGAAATTATTTAAAAGACACAGCCTTTTACAAATTGGTGAACCTGTGTCAATCCTTACTTCTGAGAAACTCTGACTCTGTAAGATTCTCTTTTTATACCCAGTCATGTTACTGATGTGTTGCTAATTAGTTGCAAAATGTTCAGCTACAGGAATTAGGGTTGTATGTGTAAACACATACATTTACTGTACGTGTAATGAATGTGACACGCTAGATTCATTAAAGTAGAAGAAGTAAAGTAGACAGAAAGACACTTCTTACTTGACATCTCAGTACTGATGCTAAATGTACCCTTTACAATACTCAGTGATGCCATGGTAATTATGCCGACCGTCTTCATTGTAACAATCGGTTACATGGTGGAAACGTCACAGTTTCACTGACGTTATGCACTAAGACAACAGATTTAGGTTTAGGCATTATACGGGACTCAAAGTGTCTTATAATGAAGCTTTCCACTTAATGTCTCAATAATATTGTATAATTATGTTAAGAATAGAATGTAACAATGATCCAGTGTTTATGGCAGGTAATAAGATAATAAAAATAGTTAAGTGGGTATTTGAAAAGCAGCTGCACACTGCTAAAAGTCGGGGAAACTGATTTTCAATATATCAATATATCAAAATCAAAGTCAAGTCAAAGTCAGTTTTATTGTCAATACAACCCCATGTGCAAGACATACAGTGTATCGAAATTACGTTTCTCTCTAACCCATAAATTATATATGTACAACAAAATGTAGAAAATGTAAAATATGAAGGTCACATTTCAATATAAAACAATAAGGTATAAAAATATGTGTAAAGTGTAGCAAATGAATCAGCTGTAACACTGAAAGGAGTGAAAAGTACGGATGTGCTGTGTGGAGTTTACAATGGTGGGGAAATCATTGAAAACGTGTCATTCTCATTGAAAGAAATTGCAGTAGACAATATTAAATGTTCAATCTTTGCCTGTTTGTTACTGAAAACTGTTCAACCCTGATGAAATATAACCAGCGTGGTTTTCATTGGAAAATGACGACTATATAGTGACTTGACAGCCCCACAGCACTAAATGACCGTTTCCAATGAGTTGATGTGGTGGCTGATCAAAGACAAACAAAAGAGCAGCAATTACTTCTCTCCATGCTGACATTTGCAGCTTTCAAATTTGACTTGCTAGGTTATTTACTGTTTGGAAAGAAAAGCTCCTCATGCCTTAAAAATGATTAGAAACAATTTTACTATATAGTGTAGTTACATCATCATCATCCCAGCTCAAAAGAGTCTTATCACTCAAGCACACATAGCCACAAATATTTAACTGGATTTTGAAATATTTAATTAATTTTATAGAAATGTCTTTGTATGCAATCCTATGACGTTTTGGCTGGTTGAATGCAGATTTCATACCAAGTCATTTGCTAGTTTATTAGATGCAGTGTATATTCTGGAGCTTTTATAATTATGTATTGTGCTGGCTGGAGGTGTTGGAATGGGACTGGACCTTCAAAAAACTCAGCTGAGGATTTTGGGATTAGACATAGCTACACCTAAAGGGTACTTGGGGATGGAGCCTTTTGTTGCAGCCCTTTGTCCAGCAAGGTCTCTGTAGACGTAACACATTTTACCCATTATCTCTGCAGTATCTTGGGCAGCCCTGCTTCCAAAAGAAGTTCAATTCATTTTTTTGTCCTAGATAGTTATGTGACTAACACTAGGGAAACTTCTCTGGCTTAAACTCTCCAGGTTAATAATCTGTGTTTGAAAATATATTTGACTGATAAGAACAGATATAGTCAAAGATACAAACACTTAAAACAATGTTACGGTAGCCTTAAAATTAAAAGTTGACAGTTAGAATCCCACA
>OMLM01000346.1:75320-85575 GCA_900302695.1 Helostoma temminkii
ACGTTTTCTTCAACAGTGGCTTTCTCCTTGTCACTCTTCTATAAATCTTTGACTGGTGAAGAACCTGGGCAACAGTTTTTGTATGCACAGTCTCTCCTATCTCTGTTGCTGAAGCTTTCCAGACAAAAGTATCTTTATACTGCAATCACTTGAGACACATTCACTGCACTGATCCCCATTTCACTAACTGTGGGAATAATAGCACCAAATATCTGGACCTCTATTTGATTAGGTCAGTCATTTTGAAGGGGGGGAATATTAATGCAAACACTGATTTCACCTTACATATAAGCTAAGAAGACTACTTAAAATGTAGTAAGTATCTAAAGTATCTGAATCCTATTGTAAATGAGAGATTTCAGCTTTTGAGTTTTAATAATTTTGAAAAAAAAAATCTAAAGTCCTGGTTTCATCATGTGATTATTGATTGTTGAATTTAGATTTATTGGGACAATTATATCCTGTTCAAATTATATTTACATAAGTGTGCAAAAAGTCAAAATGTCTGATAATTTTCAGAAACAAAAGCTCCTATCCAAACATGCTGTAGCTAAAGATACTTATCAGTGCATATTTTGAACAGGCAATGTTCATGTACAGCAATCTGTGGCATTTGTGCCAAACAGAAGACTTTTGTTTCAGACATTAGAGTGTTTCTACAGACAACTTGCTAAACCTGGGCCTGCAGACAAGCACTGCCTGCTGGACAAACTTGAGGATCAAATGATTCACTTGCTGACTCATTTGTGTGACCTATTCGAAGCCCATAGGTCAAACATCTGCATATATGAAGTGAACAAGGAAAAAACATCTGATAACAAGGACACTGTGGACAGTTGGGAGCTGGAGGGTGTAGCATATTCAGAAGGAGATGATAAAATGAACATTATTGTTGCATAACAAAGTTATACAACATGAATATGCAGGACTAAGTACTGTAAGTACTGAGAGCTACATTACTGCATAATCGTCAAGTCATGCATTGAAACTAGAAACTCAAGCTTTAAAATACAGAAAACAAACTGCAGTTTCCTTACAAATATCAACAAACACAATATTGATAAAACACAAACACCCATGATCATGTCATTAAACATACAAACTGATGGTGAGAGCCGTTCACACCAGGTGTCCTAAGATTCTGGCTGCCCTGATGCAGTTCTGTAAGGAAGAATTGTCTGAACTTCCTCCGAAGCTTTGTAAACACGTGAGGTTATATTAGAAATATTCAATTTGTTTATAATTGTGACTTTGGTAAATATCAGACTACATGTCACGACCAAATATGCAGAAAACCAGGACAACCAGCAACAAAAATGATGCTTCATTTCTAGCAAAACCATACAGTGCATTAATACTGTTGGTGAGCAGGTTTGTGATGGAAACAGGTTATTTCTAAAATAATCTAGTGGAAAAACATTATTACTATTTCCAATTCCTGCTAATAGCTTCATCAACAGTCTAATTACCATAGAGCTTCATTGCCGTGTTGCTAAATTGTGTCTCTAATTGACTTACATATTCACGGATGGATTCACTAGCATGCTGATTAGTCAACGACAGACATGTCTTTTTTTAGCTTCATCACAGATTTATAGGCTGTTTGACAGACATGCAGAGGATACAGAGCGTATATTTATATCGGCGTTACTCAGTTTTAATGCATTTCACTGATTATTGTCAATTACCTGTACAAACCTTTAGAGTTGTGTTAATTTTATTTAATTTTTTATTTCATTTACTGTACAGAGTTGCTCATTTCTCACCTAAAAAGTTTTTGTACTTAATTATCTATGCGTGTACCTCTAGAAAACATATGCCATCAAGGCTCTGTGATTGTGTGTGCACATCAGTACTGTGTATGTGTTTGACTTACTTTAAATACAGCTGCACACAGTTCAGGGAACGTCTTCCATCTGTTTATTCTCTGAAATAATAGGTAGTTAATTCAATGAAGGTGTGATTAAAATAGAACTTTGCATAAGTCGGTTGTGTAACTTCACTCACACACACACACACACACACACACACACATTACTGAATTGTGGTTAGATTGTCAGTGTAAACATTCATGTTTCTTTATATTGCATTGATTCCACGGGACTGACTCGTGAGTGTCAGGTGATGTGGTAATAACTTAATAGTGCATGAAACAGCGTGATAACACATGATAGCACCTGTCAACTGATTGGGTGACAACTCATTGTCTCTCATGCTTCAGTAAGAAAACAGTTCATCCAGCGTTGGGGAGGTATGGTGACTTTGAGCTTCTTTGAAACCTGCAGCAGTGGAAGCATCTGCACACCACATGCTGAGCTTTAAAGCTTTCATTATTTATTATGATCTCCACAGTTTGCCTAGAGATGTATTAATATGCAATCACAGCATATTAGAGATGTATTGTACCTTCTGTATTAGCCAGACAAAGGTACAAAAGATTCTGTCAAACCTGCTTTTGCCAACTGATTCTTGATGGTGTTTAAACTCCTTTGTGATATTTTGAATATATAATATACATTATGAATATTTTGGGGTTATACACAATTAGGCGAACAATACAAGCAATTAAATGTGAGAATTATTTAGCCTCTGGGATTTTTTTTACTGTTTTGCAACATCATTTTGCTCAAATGATTTCTATATTAATCACAGTTCTAGTAAAGCCCATTGTACTGTCACAGAATAATCTTATTACATTCAAGTGTAACATGGACTGTTGACTGGTTAATAATACTAGAATGGGTGGATGATGAGATGTTGTGGACAAGTAAAATACTT
Source organism: Helostoma temminkii (assembly GCA_900302695.1). Classification (NCBI taxonomy): domain Eukaryota; kingdom Metazoa; phylum Chordata; class Actinopteri; order Anabantiformes; family Helostomatidae; genus Helostoma; species Helostoma temminkii. The sequence goes on from OMLM01000346.1 coordinate 78,099, forward strand.
ATTTCTCATCATTATAATTATTGATATCATGAATATGTGGAAGAAAAACATTTGTATCTTACAAATACATAAGTACTAGAAAAGACATTTTGCTTTTGTGAGAATGTACTAAAGTGAATCACACATGTGTACTGTGGCTCAGGTGGGATAATGGTTGTTGTAAACTGCTATGTGAGTTGAAAGTGTAGGTCAAGATCAAGAGATGTCCCACTTGACTGATGTTGATGTGTGTGGGTATTTGGTCATGGCCAGCCTCAATACACCTGAACTTCTGGGCTTATGATTGTGCCAGAAGTGAACAAAGCCTTCCCATCTCTCAATGTTGCAGGTAGAAATATGTCACGTTTTAACACACTTTTCATTGAAAGTGGTACGAGTTTACTATGCAAAGATAATGTTCAGTAGCAACATAAGTAGTGCTGCTTCATTATTATTTTTATTTTATCTTTGAGCATAATAAGGACAAAAGCCAGAAACTGATGAAAGGATGGATGACGCATTCAGTTATTTGTCGTTAATATCCAACAGATAAAATACATAGACAAGATCACAACATGAAACCCATACGTACAAAACACTCATCACACACACTTCCACAATCTAAAATGATCAAAAGTATTAGCTACAGTACTACTAGCTTTATTAGCTCAAATGCAGTGGCAGTGGAACAGTTGATAGAGGGGTCAGCAGCTCAGCTCCTTCTTGCCATATGTTGAAGTGTCCCAGCACAAGACACTGAATCTCTAAATTGTAAACAAAATCCCAGGCACTGAGGTTGGCGAGCCCAAGCCCAGTGTAAAATTGGGGTAGGTCAGGATGGGCATCTGGCATAAAATCTGTGAGCTGCATGTGCAGAACATGCTTCCCTGTGTTGACCCTGATCACTGGAGAAGCTGGAAGAAAACAACAACAAAAAAAGCTTGATTAGTTTAAAACTACCTTAAAATTAAACATGTGTCTGGAGACCATCAAGTGCTAACTGTAACTAGTTTATCAGCATAAAAATTGGAAATTCCAGTATGTATATGTGTATACTTGTATGTATATATGTATATTTACCCAATATATTGGGTAAATAGCAGTGGACCATATATGGTGTCTTAATGAACACCATTTTAAACAATCATCGACAGTTTCAGCTCTACCAGAGAGATGCGCTTTGAACAAGACTTGGTTACCTTGCTCCTCCAGGACCCATCAATGACATAATTTGAGTTAAAATCTTTAGATTATTATTTTTAAATGATTAAACTTGCACATACAGTACTTTTGCCGTATAGGAAATAGTATGGTTATAGTATGGTTATACTATATAAATATAGTAAAATAACAAAATCATGCAACATTGAGCTTTTTTTATTTTTCAAAGAAAGTTTTCCTGTTTATGTAGAAACTACATCAACAGCGACTTGTTACAGTACATTTGGTGGTCGCTCCCTGTAATCCACTAACCCCCTGCCTACATCTCCGTCCCACAGACCCACTTTTCCTCTTTTCCAATCTAAATCCCAGCAGTGTGCCTTGCCATGGCTGACGTGGCCAAACAACATGCCGCATCACATTACACTTCCTGCTTCCCTTAACAAAGGGACAACGCCAGAGGACTCACAGCACAGACACCCTAACCCAGTTTTCTCTTATTAACCCCTAACCTAGTTTGTATTTGGGAGACATTTTTTGTCTGCAGGTGCTAATGCTCACACACACACAGAAACACACAAAACTGCAACAGCACCTGTTTGGCTTCCAGTATAATTTGCTGCATTAACAGCCCTTACAACACTAGACTAATAGAAAGTCTCGAACCCCTTGTCATGATGACATAGCAAGCAATTTGATGCTTATCACAAAGGAAACTAATTAAAAAGTTGCTATAAAACCTACTCGTTTTTTGCACTTCTATGAAAAAAACAGGAAATTAGGCAGCAGGTAAGTGGAAAGTTGGCCATAATAAGATGTCAAGACACATTTCAGTTTCTGAAAAAGATAATTATGTTTTTATGATTTTCATCTGTCTTTCTGTTTCCTGCATCATCTTAACTATATGAAATATTGATTTGATTTTGTTTGTGCTGCATATGGGTTGAATTACATGCTTAACTGTAGTTGAACACGGAACTGCCTACTGGCATCTTGGGAACGAACAATGATTAACAAATGACACTTAATGCTACAATACATTAATGTGTTAAAATATGTTACTGTCTCAGTTTTACATACATAATTATCTTTTTCATTCCTTTTTTTTTATGATAAGCACCAAATTGCATACACCTTTGCTGGAAATATCCTAATAATTAACACCTAGTACCTAAGTACCAACTAATTGTTATAAAATTAGGTACATTTCCAGGAAATTAGCTTCAAACTATGACCTGAAAAATAAAGGGTTAACAAATGTCTTTGTGCTTTAAAAAAATAAATAAATAAATAAATGCAGCACATTAACTTTACATATGTAAGATAAGATAGGCTTTCTAAGCAGAACACACTGTGATTGAACTCTTGCAGTAAATGCTGCAGCGTTCAAATCAATTATTACATCTTAGTGGGAGTTCATCCTTTGTGTCTGCACTCTGCAGGTTCCATCTTTTCATACAGGTATTATTAAATCTAAATTGAGCCCCTTTTAAAGCAGACAGCCAACCTTTTCAGACACTCTTCACCCGAACATCTAAGGATAACACAGTGGAATGAAAATGCTTTTACTGTATAATACTTACACAATGCATGACCCTCACAGCATCTTTAAGCATGGACTATAGTCTAGTGTGACGCCACAGAAAGTTGAAAGCAGTCACAAACAAACAGGCTTTTTTTCTGTGTTGTGTTCTCACACACACACACAAACCTAGTTAATGCATTGGAGGAGATGAGGGGAGAATTGAGCTAGATTTTCAAGAGACATTAAAATTAAATTCTTGCTTGTTTCCTTATTGTTGGACACTAAAATATGATGCAGAGGATTCTCGTATTTTAAATAAGTGTAATCCCAGTTACCTTGCATGACTGATATTATGTTGTTGTTGCTGTAGATGTCCAATGTCCAATCAGTAGATTGTACAGTTGTTTCTAGGGATAGCAGATGGTTGATTGAAGCACTTTGATTCAGACTGAAATATGAAAGCCTTGCAATGAAATTTTTGACATTTTTTATTTTGAGTGAAATGGATGTACAAAATATGTCTGCACTATGTTTTTGGCACCAGATGTTTTTGTTTTTATTTTTGTTTTTCGGCTTATCCTGTAATCAGGGTCACAACCCTCACAATTTTGGACAACGCAGTCACTTTTGCTTGCACAACCTCAGTAGCAGGGGTTTCGGACACTTCAGTGTCTTGCGGCACTTTAACATATGTCCAGGTGGAGCTGGGTCACAAACCACCTACCCTTAAGTTAAACAGTGGCTACTCCTAATTGCCCAGCTGCCGCAGTGATGATGCTAAATCAGTAGTGGCATGATCACCCAAAACTATGACCTGTACAGGCAGTGCACAGGGAGTTTATCATGGGACATTTTATATTTTAAAGAGGTCATTGTAGCAGTTACACTGTGGCTGAGGTACTGAAAGGTTTTTCCTCTCAACTGCAGGAATCTGTATTATGTATGTATGTAATATTAGACTTGTTATTACATGACTTAACACAGTGTGTATGGCTGTATCTCTGCAACAGTCTCATCCACGTTTTTCTACTGTTTACTGTTCCTCATGCACTGGAAGATTGTATCCCCATTCCTGAAGCCTAGCTACAAAGCTCTGGTTTGATTTAAAGCCAGTGATTTTCACATACCAGAAAAAACTATAAAATACAGTGGCAGCTGATATATAATGTCATCTTATATATACTCACTATGTTTTTCACAATAGAAAAGAATATAAGAATAAAAAAATGGTGAACTGTGTTCACTGGCAAAAGAGGTGTTGTCAGAATATGGCAGAGCATCTTCTTTTTTTGTATTGTGACATTTGCATCATAATGATATTAATTTGAAGTGTTATTTTATGACTGACCACAAATCAATATCACCTTGGTCATTGACATTGTAGCAACTGTTATATTTTACACAGCAACATCACTGTGTCTTTAAACTGAATTTGTTGTGTAAAATCTGATTTGCAAATCTCATAAAACCATATTTTATTCACAATAGAACATAGGAAATAAAGTGTTTAAACTGAGAAAAAGAACCAATTTAAGAAAACATTAAGGTAATTTTTAAATTGATGGCGGCAACATGTCTCAAAACAATAAGGACAGGGTCATATTTACTACAGTGTAGCATTCCCTCTTCTTTTAACAACAGGGGAACTGAGGAGACCAGTTGCTGGAGTTTGGTGAAAGGAATGTTGTACCATTCTTGCCTGATATTGGATTACAACAGTCCTGGATCATCTTTGTTGTATTTTTGTTTCAAGATGTGCCAAATATTTCCACCTGGTGAAAGGTCTGGGCAGGTCAGGTCATAGATGCAGTGTGTGGTGTAGCCTTGTTGTGCTGAAATATGCAAGGTCTTCCTGAAAAAGTTGTCATTCTGATGGGATCATATGCTGCTCTAAAACCTGGATATATCTTTCAGCATTCATGGAGCCTTTCCAGATTCCACATTCCATAGGCACTAATGCACCTCCATACCATCAGAGATGCAGGCTTTTGAACTGAGCACTGATAATCTGGAAGGTCCTACTCTGGAGGACACAGCACCCATGGTTTCCAAAAATAATGTCAAATTTTGATTCTCTGTGGCCACAGAACAGTTTTCCATTATACCACAGACCAATGAGCTTTGGACCAGAGAGGACAGCAGAGTTTCTGCATCATGTTCATACATAGGTTCTTCTTTGAATGATAGAGCTTTAACTTTCTTCTCAGAATCTTTTGATGATATTATGAACTGTAGATAATAATATCTTCAAAGTCTTTGTAATTTTACATTGAGAAACATTATTCTGAAGATGACAATTTGTAAATGTAGTTTTTTACAGATTGGTGACCTTCTGCCTAGCTTTACTTTTCTTTACCTTACTATGTAAGGTGCTCTTTTTATACTCATGTTACTGACCTGTTGCCAGTTTACCTGATTAGTTGCAAAATGTTTTTCCAGCTCAGCTCCGACATGTTTGGAATTGGGGTTGTATTTATCATTTGTGTGGAGTATGAGTCCATGTTCCAAGCAGTTTTTATTAATAATAGAGCATTTACAGTAATACACTGGTTTAAAATGATGGTTATGTTCTTTTCTTATGCAGTATGACAGAGGCAATGAAGGCCCAGGCCAGATGGGAGGTAATGGACAGGACGGCTGTGTACTTCACTGGGGTTGCTCTCATGGCAGTAGGCAGTCTACTGGTGGTCACTAGCTTCCTCGCTCTGGGATTTACTGGAACATTCCTAGGTGGGTAAAGAAATGCCTCATAACCTATTGGATGGATTCCCATTAAATCTGGTAAATCCACTGTGGATGTCTCTATTCAGTGCATGGTAGTTGCATTGTAACTGAGAGTGAAAGTTTTTGGTCTACTGTCACCACGACATTAATACTGAGGAGTCTCAGTCATGGCATCAGTCACTGGGTCGTGGCAAGTGGACTTCTTTCTTGTTAGGTTCGGATTTATGATATGTACACTCACTTGCCACTTAGTTAGGTACACCTGTACAATCCAATGTAATCCAGCACAACAGCTCTGTCATGTAGTCTACATTTACAAAGTTATATTCAGTTTTTAAGGACATAAATCCACTATATGTTTATTATTGAAGTCGTAGTAGATGAGTCTTACCAGACTGCGTTTGCCTCCATTTACATCAATGAGGGGTCCAAAACAAAAGAGACACCTCTTAATAATCATAGTTTACTTAATCAAACAATGACATTTGTATCCATACCAGGATTTATTAGTGCTTTTTTCCAGAGCTTTCCATTGCATCACATGGTTTTCATTGGTAGATAGAATGTTCCCCATTGTAATGGTGATGGTTTGGATGGCACAATTGTGTTAGAAGCAGATTTACCATATTATGATTGTCTCAGTCTGGTGAAGGAGGTAACAGCAACTAAATAATGCTATCAGCTGTAAGTCAGTGGTAAATTTAGAAATTGTAATTCCTCCTCTCGGTGGAGGAGATAATTTATCTTTTCTTCCAAATTGCTGTAGCTTCCTAACACTGATGTGTATGTGTATGGCCGACCTTTGCTTTTCTTATTTGTTATTTCCAGAATGGTGATGTAGCATCTATTTTACATATTTATTGACTAATTTTTAAGCCTTTGCTTACTCTAGATGAGAGTGACTGTTTCCTCTGTGTGTGTGTGTGTGCGGTTAATTTTGCTACAGCACAACGTACCAGCACCGTGTTTCCATGGGATATCCACACAAACACGCTTATATTAGAGGATATAGCCAGTGGGCATGTGTTGTAATTTGATGTGTCTTGCTGATGCTGTATTAAGCTCCTTGAGTCACTGTGACCTGATGATTCAAAGTGATTGCATAGGGGAGAAAGAAAAATCCTAATAAAATCAAATTACACTTAGCATTTATGTGTTGACCTGCTGGCCAGTGATCCATATTCCAATCACAACCTATTAAACACAGTCGCAACACATTTCTCTTACCTCTAGAAGCCACGGTGCTTTCACTACTCTTTAACAAATCCAGATTTTCATTTGCATAACCACAATGAAACAACTGTGACTTAGGAGCATGAAAAACATTGTTATGCTTGTCAAATGTGAATGGGTTACCAGTAGTCACTTTGTAGGTCAAAAATGGGGGTAGAATATTCTTCTGAAGGCCAGCTACAGGTGGTTTTCTATTCAAAACCAAGCATATTTGTTTATGTAATCTCTTTTTTATGCTGTCCTACCTGGTGTTTAAATGACTATACATAATGAAAATTGTTATATAACTCAGGTATTAACAGCCTTTCTTCGACAGAAAACAAGGTCAGCAACACCGCATGTGTTAGACAGGTTGGTTTTACCTACTGGAAGTCTGGAAGTGTGTGCGTGTGTGTGCGTGTGTGGGCGATTTACCAGGAAGGCGTAAGAGAGATATTTGAATGTTCATGTCTTGTTATGCTTAAGGTCCAAAATAGGTCAGATTATGTGTGTGTGTTTGTGTGCGCACAATACCTGGGGAACGTACATAGAGAACCATAGTGAGTGATCAGGTTACAGTAAGGAGTGTCCTAGTTCAGCTGCCCCCAATGTTTTATTTACTGTAGACCTCCTCCCCCACCACCACAAACAAATAAATACGCACACGTTGGACATCTATCCCTTGTTTTCCCCATGATAAAAATATATTTTATATATATTACAAATATGTTAAATGAAAAAAGTTGCATCAAAATTAATATAATTTATTTTTCAAATAATTTTCATATATTTAAAATATTTGAAATAATTGTGTATGTTCTGTGTTAGTTGTGGCTCGTACATATATATATTAAAATAGTTATTACTAAAAATAAG
>OMLM01000346.1:85595-104273 GCA_900302695.1 Helostoma temminkii
CTGTGATATCCCTACATTCTCCAAGAAACATGAAATGAAGTTTTATTACATTTTGATTATTGCAATTTCTGTGATCAAACAAGCTGTTAAACTGCATGACCACATCCTCCATGACACTGTACAGTACTTATTTTGGGCTATTAACAGTCACCATAACTGTAACTGTGAAAAAGTAACAGCTAATGCTGAAGTCAGACTACACATTATAAGCTCAATAACAGCCCCATCCAACAAAAGTAGGGTGTCACAACCAAAACTGGATGTCGGATGTGACAATTTGTGTTGTCTTGTATAGTGTACCATAATGATCGACAACTACTGCAACACCTGTCAACATCCTGACATAAAGAAATATTATTTTCTTAACTTTTACAGTGTGTTGGCCGATCCTGAATGCTTTTAGAGATGCAACTTTAAATATGGAGAAGTGTCAGGAATAATGTTGCTACCAGTTCTAAGGGGTGGGCTTGTGAGTAAAGTTTAGGGAGCTATGGCAACAACACCTCTGCCGTGTCCTCACCACCCTTAATGCTAAAAAAACAAATGGTCCATTGTAATCCCTTATATCATGAATAAAAATTAGAAGATATTATTTATGTTTTCATACATAAGTGACAAGAATCTGGGCAATGAGAGTTGGCAGAACATTACCTCCAGTTTTCAGATGATGTCATATTGTTCACTAACAGCCAGGTGACGGTGGAGCAGCCAGACAGTGGAACATTCGCATGGTTGTGTGTGTCAAAGCTGTGTTCCCTGGCAGTGCATCCTCAGTCTGACTTCTGTGTCTGCTGCTGTTTTGTGAGAAGCATGTCAAGAATGATTCATGCATCAAATCTGTCTGGTCTGTGTTTAAAGCAAAGCATCAAGGTTGATGGCACGCAGGGAAGCACTGAATCCCAGTTTACCTGACATGTCGGGAAGACAGATTTGGAAGAGCAGGCTTAAGCCTGAACAGGGTATACAAACAAATGTTAGTCATGAAATGCAGTGTTTGTGTAAAATACAGCCAACATTCTGTGAGCATTAACTATAACACACCATGTGTGTGTGTTTGTGTTTTTTTTCAGGTGACTATTTTGACATCCTGATGGATAAGAAGGTCACAGGCTTTCCCTTCAACATTATAGAGAACCCGATGTACTGGGGCAGTACTGCCAACTACCTCGGCTGGGCACTCATGTAAGTGTCTGTCTTTGTGTATGTGTGTGACTGAAGGGGAGAAGAGCTCACTTTCAGGAGTGTATCTGTGGTCAGCAAGAGCATAATTAGAATGTAATGTGTAAAGTTTATAGGTGGCTCTTGCTACTAAACATTATATGAAAAGTTGTTAACGCCTAGAAACTATAAATTCAAAGCAGAACGACCACTGTCTGCACAGCAAAGTGCTGATGTACGTCAGATGTCTAAATAAAGTGAGGGCATGCAAAAGTAGCATAGATGACAAGCTGCAACCAGCACATGGAAAATGTTTTCTTCAAGTTGAAAATCACTTCCCTTTTGAAAAAGGTTGGGAGGTAAAAACTTTTACGCGTCTGGTTTCTATGACAACCGTGACCACATCACTCGAAGCTCAGCGTGCGTGGTTGCTAAGCGAGCGCTGCGGAGTTGATGAGCCAGTTGCCAATAAAAGCTTTTAGACCTTTGTTTTTCCTTAAAGAGAGCTACGTCCACTCGAGTCCTAATTTTACTGCCTCTAGAATCTTTTTTTGTTGTGAATAATTTTGCCCTATTTTCTCTCTGTTTGAATTCAAATTCACTTTTCAGTGCTGCATTGCTCTGAGTGAGCAAACCAGTCATTTTAGTAACCCCTTTCTGCGTCTCTTTTACCTGTGTCTCTCTATATGGTTCAGACTGTTGAGCCTCAATACACACTGCTGTCTTCAGTCTTTTGTGTCTGTCTGTTGTCAGTAAGACAAACAGAAGCTCTTACAAAAGGTTTTCAACCCCTTTTGTAAGGTGTATGTGTCATCACAGCAGTTAAATATTACAGGGACAAAGTAGATTTCTGATGTGACTGATGACAAGAGCAATACACAAAACTGCTGAGTGGTTATTTTGACTTGCATCTATGGAGATTTAAAGTGGCTAATCATTATATGATATGAACCACTGATGAAAGACCTCTTGAATAGAGGTTGAATGATTATCCATTTAACTACAGAGCACTTTGCATCTTTGTTTTGTTTTTGGCAACCCAAACTCTGGTAAACCCACTGATGAACCAATTGGTAAACAAATTTAGCGTAACATAGTGAAGCAGCTAAAGGCCGGGATATTTCCCTGAGGACTGGCTTGGAAATAGTGACTCACAAACTACAACTCAATGCTAATGTTGCTCTTTATCTGGACGGGTAAATGAGCAACTATTTGCAGGTTTGTCATATAATCTCCAATGAGGAAGTCACTACTCTCCTAAAAGAACATACACACAAATTAGACATAGACATATGACCGTCCTAATATTAGAAGATGTGCTGTAGTATCTAACACCAAGATATTAGCAGCAGATCCTTTAAATCCTGTAAGTTGCGAGGCGGATGCTCCCATGGATCAGACAAGTTTCTTTAGCACATTCCACAGATGCTCAATTAAATTGAGATCTGGGAAATTTGGAGGCCAAATGAACACCTCAAACTCGTTGTTGTGCTCCTCAAACCAGTCCAAACCATTTTTGCTTTGTGGCAGGGAAAAAAATATCGTTTCCACCAAAGAGTGTTTATTGTCTGCAAAAACGAGGACATAGGTGGTAGGCGTCAAAGTAACAACCACATAGATAGCAGAACCCAAGGTTTCCTAGCAGAACATTTCCAAAAGCATCACACTGCCTCCATTGGCTTGCCTTCTTCCCATAGTGCATCCTGGTGCCATGTGTCCCCAGGTAATAGACGCATATGCACTTGGCCATCCACATTATATAAAAGAAGTTGTGATTCATCAGAGCAGGCCACCTTCTTCTATTGCTCCATGGTCCAGTTCTGATGATTGATGCCAATGGTTGATGCTTTTGGGGGTGGACAGGCGTCAGAATGGGCACCTTGACTGGTCTGCTGCTATGCAGCCCCTGCACAGCAAATTGAGATGCACTGTGTATTATGACACCTTACCATCAGAACCAGAATGAACTTCCTCACTAATTTCAGCCACAGTAACTTGTCTCCCTGCCTTCGCTCCACACATGCATCAGTGGGGCTTGGGGCAGAAATGACCCAAAAGTCATTCTACTGAGGAGAGCAGAAGTAGAAGAAATCTAATGTTTTGGAATAGCCATGTCCAAGTCAGCTTTTTAGTTGTGATGGACTGGCACACTGTCCAGGGAGCACCCCGCCTTTCGCCATATGTCAGCTGGGATAGGCTCGAGCACTCCTGCGGCCTTTGTGAGGACAAGCGGTTAAGATAATGGATGGATGGTATACAGTAATCTGGTTATCTTGATTAAGTTTTAGTACTTGGGTAAAAACTGATGTCATTTGGCTCACTAACCTTCAAACATTGTTGTACATTACCAAACTGCTGTACAGTTCCACAATGAGGGCTTTTATATATTTCTATCACATCTTGGTGATTATTATTTTCCCTCATTTGTTATTAATATGTACTTCACGAATGTTGTTAACTGGTATCAAATCTTTTAACTCTAGAAGACAGTCTGAGAGTACTTCATATATTCTGAAGGATCCCTGTTATACTTTCATAATCACATAAAGAGCACACTCTTTGCCGTGTCAGCTGAAGAACATGAGAAAGAAAAAAACGACACACTCGCCCCCACACAACCCTCACACTTGGCTAAAACCCTCTCTGTGCCAGACACTTTCACACATTAGTCCACTTACAGGCCTCTTGTGTGTGACCTCAATAGAAAATTAGCTGACGCTTTAGCAGATGCACTTAGTCTAATACATGAACGCTGCCAAATAAGGTGGGAGCTAAATTTGCTGCATGATAGAATTCCATTTGTGATTACAGGAATCGGCCACAAAACTGTAACTGAAGTCCCAAAATAATCCTCTGTTTTGTCTGTGCTTTATTTAGTAGGATTGTGCATAGTCGCGCTTAAAATTTGGAGGCAAATATGAATAAGATCACAAGCACTTTTAGTATTATGAAAATCAAATACTGAAATCTCTCCTTCACAAAAGCATTCAGCTCATTTGCTGTCAGGTCAGGTGGTTTGTTTATTTTTTTTTGAGATGAGTCTAGAACTTAACTGGGTACATCTGTGGCAAATAAAAATTAATTGCACATAGACCTTGCATATATTGTCCCAGAATTCAGTGCATGTAACTAAATCATGAGGACCAAGGATCTCAGTAGGCCCTGGGTTGAATTTAAGTGATGTTGCATAGATTAGGGTACAGGTATAAAACTTATTTCTAAAGCTTTGGTGTTCCCGGGGGCACAGTGGTCTCAATAATTGTAAAATGGAACTAAGTTCAGAACAGTCAGAGTTCTGCCAAAACTGAGTAACTGAACAATAACAGTCTATGTCAGGAAGGGAACCAAGAGCCCAATGGTCAATTGAAGATAGCATTTGAAATATACTGCAAAGAACCCAGTATATTCCCTGTTTGTTATTCTTATTCTATAACCTTTTCCAGCTGGACAGGTCAGTTGTTTGATTATGATAATCTTACTGGACATATTAATCCTGTGGTAGCTCCATCATGGACTGTTATCATGTGTTAAGCTTGTGGGACGGAACCGTATCCCTAAGCGAGACAGAACAACAGTAGTCTTGCTTTTAAAAAGTCAGTGGGCAAAATAACATCACTCCACTCCCAGCTCTGCACTAGCCTGTCCAACCGTTGCTCATGTTGTGTGTGTGTGGAGAGTGGAACTAGGATAACTTTATTATAAAACAGTGAAATATACCCCAAGACAAATTCATGGACAAAGGATATATTCATGGCTATATTTGCTACAGCCATGATCACATCACTTGTGTTTTTGTGTTGTTTCAATCTAACAGAAAAGAGACTGTACACATATTATATAACACATATCTCCTTTCACTTTTGGCAAGATTTAGAAATCATTTCAAAAATGTTCTTTCTTTCCCCCCCGACTATTTTTTACATACCTTGGTCACGGCTGTCAAATGCAATATCCCTTCTGGTCATGTGGCTCAGACGGTCTGATTGTTTAGACAGATTCAAAGTTGCTGAAGCTGCTTTTAGTTGGATCCCGTTGCTGCATCAGTGTTCTAACATTAGTACTGTTGAAAAGAGAGGGTTGCATTTGTTTTCTATATTTATTCATGTTCTCCATTCTCTTTCTTAGAGTGCCTTTAAACAGCACCGACCATGCTTGGTATATATACACATAGTTTTTTAGGTAATTTGCAGACAAACTTGCCATATTGGATTTAGGATGCCTGTCTTCTTTCTTTAGGTTGTTGTTACACTTTATTAATCAGCTTAGGAAAATTGCTGTGGACAGGTAGCTACAGTAAAGGACCCAAGGCTTTCGGGTTTAGTTGCTTATCTAATGACAGAGACAGTACATGCCTTGATGTACTTGTAAGTTTCAGAGTGGCTATGTGTATGTGTTTGACCGACAAAGTAATGATAACAGTTCACAGTGGTACAGTTTAGTGACTAATCACCTACAGACCCAGTTTTTAAAATGACAACTCAAACCCCCTTTCACTCTGTTAGACTGACAGTACCAAACATGCTGACTCTGAAACCTAAATCAGAATTCAGAGTGCAGACGATTGTACTACTACCAACACTACACTGAATTGATCCAACAATAATGCTTCTGTTCCTCAATCATAGAGAAACATGCAATAAATATCTAGTCAGAGCTGTCCTGAAACCTTCTTACTTCCTACGTTCGTTACGTCAGTATGTTCAGAAAAAAAAGCAAGAAGTCGTCATCAGACCACAGAGAATGTTTGCTCCTCATTTGTTCAAAGGTTATTCCAATTACAAATTATACAAAATTCTAGCCTGATTTGAAATTTCTTCCCAGACATGACACATGATCTTTACATTCTCCCAAGTGCTCTCTAATAAGCCTGGGAAGTGCGTAAGCGGATGTGTTCACCTCTTTTAGCCCAAAGTATAGAAGTATCACTCTACTAGCTTTACTGTTACTTTCAGCTTGTCTGTAATGCTTGAAGTGCTTAAAGTCTGATTATCTGTTAAGATGACAGTGGTCTGAGTGGTACTGATTAACAACACCCCTGTGGTGCCACAGTCACTGGAGTGAGCTCTTTAAATAATTATCACAGTTGTCTTACTGTTTCCTTCTTGAGATTATGCTTCTGCTGGTTGTGGTGCCTATCTGTTGTTTTGTTTTTGAAGTTTAATAGGACTTCTTTTGAAGTTTAATAGGACTGTTGTGTCTATATTGTGTTTTTGCTAGTGTACATTCAAGACACTGCCTTAACATCAGTGTATGTCTGTAACAGGTCTTAGTAACAGGTGTAAGTGCATGTGTCAAATTGTCTTTGCAAGCAAAAATGAGTCATGGCTCCTGTGGGGGAAAATTTTAGTTTTTGCAATACTACATGTGAAGAGAGGTTACAGCTGAGCCCCTAGTGTCTCTTATCAGTTTAACAACAGTGGGTTGATGAGGATTTTACTCTCAAGCAAATTATATTACAAGCAAAACAAGCTCCTACCAGTAGTACTCGGTATCAGCAAGTACTCAAATGTAAGTACTTGTACTTAGTTAGTAAAAAGCGTAGTATCGGGACATCCCTCGTGAAAAACTGGAATTAGCATTAAAACATTGATCAGCGTTTATGCTGTTTAATATCTTTTATTCTTTCAGATTTAATTGGTCAAACTACTGATAACATCAGACTAATCATTCATTCATCTCCTGAACCGCTTAGTCCCCGCAGGGGTCACGGGTGTGCTGGAGCCTATCCCAGCCAGCTTATGGGCGAGAGGCGGGGGTACACCCTGGACAGGTTGCCAGTCATCGCAGGGCCACATATAGACAAACAACCATTCACACTCTCACCTACGGGCAATTAACCTGACTGCATGTCTTTGGACTGTGGGAGGAAGCCGGAGTGCCCAGAGAGAACCCATGCAAACATGGGGAGAACATGCAAACTCCACACAGAAGGACCCTGGGCCGACCCCGGGAATCGAACCCAGGACCTTCTTGCGAGGTGACAGTGCTAACCACTGCACCACCGTGCCGCCCATCAGACTTTTAAAAAAATTTAAAAGAGAGAAAGGGGATAGGAGTCGTACTTATTACTAACAGGCTTATGGGCAACTCCAATTGCAGGCACACAACGAGCTCAGAGAGTTTACCCACAAATTTATTATCAAAATAACACAAACAGAGCAGACTACAATGCAATGCAGGAGCTATCAACAAACACAAAACCCTCAAAAGGAGGAAGAACAAAGGGAACACTGCAAAAGGCAGGCAGGCTAATAACTGTCTAACAAGAAAACTAATCTCAGCTCAAGGCTGGAACTAACAGACTAGAAAGCAATGCAAACTATCTACTGACTAACTGTACTAAGCACTTACATGAAAACCGAGACAAACAAAAGCTAGAGCTCGGGGAAAAAGGTGAGTGGCAGGAACAAGGAATGAATGAAGTAGACATGTGACACACTAGCACCGACGAACTGAAAAAGACAAACTTAAATACAGACACAGTGATGACTAAACACAACACACCTGCTAAAAACACACACCTGAAACCACTCAAGCCAGCTGAGACATGCCCCCGGAAGTGAGTGACAAGACAAAACAAAGGAAAGCAAAATACAGAGTCTTCCAGGGACACTGCCTCAGCTGGTCAGAGGGGGAAACTGTACTGGCGAAAATTGAAAACTATTTTCATCCCTCGACTCACCCCTGTCATTAATCTCATGTCAGGCTATGAGAATGCAAGTGTAAAAATGTGTTATGTGTTTTGTGTAAGATACTTTATTATCTCTCACTAGGTTAGACTTGTACTGTATTACCTCTCCATTCTCTCTTATGTAGGTCAGTGAGCGAAAGCTCTTATTCCCCCTAATTGTCTTGTCTTGTGTGTGAGTGTTGGTCCACTACAACTATTACAGTGTAGTCTGAGAAGAGCACAGGCAACAGTGAATCATAGCACTGAACCTGTCTGGATGTCAGTTGGGAGAAAAGTGTGTGCTTATGTGCCTGTGTGTATAAGGAGAGTATGAGTTTGAGCAAGTTATTAACCCAGTTTCAGTGGGAGAACCTCCCTCTCAGTATGACATTTGGTGCCGCCAGGTTATTGAGATGAATATGTTTTGCTTTAATGTATTCCTCAAAGGAAACTTCTTATCAACCTAATACGCAAAGCTGGAGTCATGTGCCTCATATAGGTGAAAAATGTTAAAATGGGTCAGAAGCATCTAATCCTATTTAGGGCACCTAGTGGAAACAGTGCTAAGAGAAATTCTCTAAACACTAGTTTTGCATTATACTATACTTGTAAAAAAGAAATTCTGTTATGATGATTGATCATATAGTGCTATCATTTAAAATGGCAGGCTCGTCTAAATTAATGGTTAAAAAGAAACTGCAATCAAAAAATAATCAGGTCTGGCTACAGGAAGGTGTCAATGTTGTGTTGTGTGTAGGGCTGTGCAAAGTTGCATTTCTATTAGTGGTATTCCTTGTCTTTCTGGGAACGTGAACATGACACAGATTACAGAGAATGCCATTCTGCTTCTCAGTCAGACTTTAAATAGCCAATATGTTTCCAGACTATCAAATTCCTCAGACTTCTTTTCAACAATCCCCTTTTTAGCCTTGGGCTGTGTCAGGAATATGTTCTATCAACTCTGTATCAGCCATGTTGTAATGATAATAATGACATACTTTATTAATCCTCTTGGGAAAATTGTTTTTTGGACATCTGCACAAACACTATATGCCAAAAGTTTTGGTTTTACATGCACATCACATTCTTAATTCCTCAGTGTTTAATATGGAGTTGGACCACTCTTTGCAGCTATAACAGCTTCAACACTACTGGGAAGGCCTTCCGCAAGGTTTAGTAGTGTGTTTATGGGAATATTTTACCATTCGTCTAGAAGCGCATGTGTGAGGTCAGGCACTGCTGTTGGGTGAGAAGGCCTGGTTTGCAGTTTCCACTATAATTCATCCCAAAGGTTTTCTATCTGGTGGAGGTCAGGACTCTGTGCAGGTTTCTCTACACCAAACTCGTTCATCCATGTCTTTATGAACCTTGCTTTCTGCACTAAATTTAATGATTTTGATGAGGTATCCTAAAACTTTTAGCAATATAGTGTACATGGTGGCACTACTGCAAGGATTCAGAGCCTTGTCCAAGGACACCTTAGTATGTAGCCAGAAGGAACTAAGTAATTTAGCTATAGATTTCTTTTATTGTTTTATTGCCCATACTGGACTGCACTAGGTTTAGTTTTGGTGGACCTAATGAGCGGCCACCTGAGTGCCTATAACAGTTAAAGGAGGAGAGAGTTCTTCAGCCTGCAATCAAGATTCACAGTTGGCTGTCTTTTGCTACCCTCCTGCCATGATCATTATCTGTGAATGTGTGTAGAGGGACCTCTATGACCTGCATCAGCAGCCTAGCTCTGCTCCTCACGTTGAATGCTTACCAACAATAAGTTTTACCAATGCCAATAATGAAGAAACTGTGAGCATACGGTATGACCTACATATTCCTGCATGTTACATAGTGGTCTCTCCTTCAGTGTGATGTTCATGCAAATGTGGTCAGTTTTCATCACCACAACATGTCAGTAACATCCTGTTTGTTTGACGTGGCATTTTTTGTGACTGTGTATGAAACCCTTTCACCCATTCCTCAGGTCGGCAACATACAATATAGGATATAGCACTCTTGCCTTCACCTTCAATTAAAATGGCACCAACATATGGCTCCAGGGACATCAGTGCATATATTATTACCCCGTCCTATCCAAAAAACAAACAAACAAAAAAAAAACAGTAACACAGGCTGATTTAGAAAATTAATATTTATATTTTTGTCCCCATCTGCTCAATGTTCTTGCCCAAATACTGGGTTTTCCACGCTGCCAAAATATGAGCATCTCCAGTCTGATTCACACAGACATGATACACGGTGCACAATCATATACACTGACAGATACAGATTTAGCAAACAATACAGGGACTCAGACGTATGTGCTGTGTGTACACTTCTTAATTTAATGTATTCATATATTTGCAGCAAGATGATTCTGCCCATGGATGGAAGACTGTGGTCATATATATTCATGCAAAATTCTCCCCTTTCATCATATTGAAAATTAAACCAAAGGCTGAACATAAAAATAAAAAGTTGTATCACCGGAAAGAAATGATCTATTTCTTTTTCGCATAGTCCAGGACAAATTGGCAAATCAGCCGACATCCACTTTTGGTTTCGTCATATGTTATTATGGCAGTTTGTGATATGGGTCAGTGGTAAATGGAGATTACCACACAGTGTCTACTGAGTCATCATGGTGTCAGATCGATGTGTCACTGAAGCCAGCATTGTGTGTGTCAGATTGGAAGTAAATGAAAACGTGAATCGAATGTAATCACAGCTGTTACGGAAGTGACACAGAAATCTAAAGTCACGAGAGAGCTACTCTAAAACTTAGTAATTTTGTTCCCGTCTTCCTGCTATGAGTATAAAATGTATCACGGAGTGATGTGAAAATAGAATGTAAACAAAATATAAAATGTAAAATGTAAAAATAGAATGTAAACAAAATATAAAATGTGTAGATTGCAAACAAAGATGCCATATTTGTTGTGAGTGACTTTCTCAAGCTACCAAATTCTAAGAAAAAACACTGACCTCCAATTTTAAAATTCTGAATAGAAAGCTTACTATGTGTCCAAGCTGCTGTCCTATTTTCTGTGGCTCCCGAGATTTGCAGAAAGGTCAAAGGCGTTTGAAAAAAATTTAAGTCATTTCTGGAAACCGCAGGTAGCACCAAACCTTTCATCACTTCACTTTGTGACCTGGTTTATTGGATTTACCTTGCAGCCCATGTAAACTGAATTTCCACTGACTGTACAGTTTACGCTACATTCATGCTTCACTAGCAGTACATTTGGCAGTGTCAGTCTCTTTGTCTCTTTGGTGGTGGTGTCTGTGTGCCTGAAGCAAAATGATTTTTCATTACAGATGATTTACAGTACAGTATAGTAAAGTGCATGGCCTATAAACTGATAGTCCGCATGTCCGTATCAAACATTTTGGCAGGCCATCAAATAGCTGTCAGTGGACCAACAGAAATATTAATTGTCTTTAGGACAGTGGTTGTCAACTCTGATCTTCAAGACACACTCTTCTGCTTGTTTTCCAACTATCCCTGCTGATACCAACTGCTGATTAACTGGATCAGGTGTGTTCAGCCAATCTAAAGCAGTTAATGTAGGCATAGTAGGAAAACAAGCAGGACAGTGCCTTGAGGACCAGGCTGGAGAATAACGGGTTTATTAGACTCCTGTCTGAATGTCTGCTGTTAATGCTGCATAAATTCAGTAACAAATATAACACACAAGTTTTACAAGCTTAACAGAATGTCTAGAAGCACTGAATTTAACTGGACTTCCCTGTGTCCTTGTGCCTTCATTACCGCCCGCATATAGTAACTGGGTCAGTTATATAAGCCTCATCAGCATGTCAGCAAGGTTTAGTCGCTCCACAATGTGCTGTTGTTCTCATTGATGTGATCATGCTTTTTTCCTTTACTTTGACATGTAATGAAAAGCTTTAAAGGTTTAAGTTACACATCCAGCATTTCAGATCAAGCAGATTGAACACACTGTGAGTTCTTTACCTGTTTGTGACAGACAAAGACAGAACAACTCATTAACTTTCAGCTAAAGTTTGCAAGACGGCAGTCTGAAGTCTCCTGAAAGAATGTCCAGTCATCTAATGAGATCAAAACTGAGTTTTTGAATGATTCAACTAGATTTCACATTTTTTTAAGAACTCAGTCAAGTGTGTTTCATCTCAGCCACAGAAGCTGGACTTCTTCAGAGAATTCCCAGGTGTTCATGAAGATACAGCGACCTCCTAAAGTGCTTTTGTAATTTGACATATCTTCAGCCTAGATTTAATTTTTTTTTTTTAAAGTGCAGACATGTTGTACCTTTACTCTTTCAGTTACAGTACTGTGTTTAGTTTATTATTCTGTTGCCAGTATGTGAAGGTTTGTATGGTCTCACTCCTGTGTACCTGGCAGATCTTGTGATTTTTTTATACTCCCACATACATGCAGTGATCTACTGTACTTTAGCTGTGTTGCTTTGTTGGAGGAGTTTAAACTATGACAATCAGTGGTAGAGCCTTTTCTAACAATGTGCCAAAACCCTGGAATGAACTTCCCACTGACCTTCATCAACACAGCTCCATTTCAGAGGTTAAGACTGCTCTAAAGTTAAGCACACCAGTTATAATTCACCCTTTTCACTAAATATATATGTATTGATTGGCCTGTTAATAACTGTCCTTCTGTGAAGCACATTATTGCAGATATTAACAAAGATGCTAATGCTGAGACAGAGTTAACAAAACAACTGCAGCAATAATAATAATAATAACTTATTATTATTATTATTAGTAGTAGTAGTAGTAGTAGTAGTAGTAGTATTAGTATTAGTAGTAGTAGTAGTAGCAGCAGTAGAAGTAGATGTAGTCATAGTAGTAGTAGTAGTAGTCATAGTAGTAGAAACAGTGGTATTACTAGTATCAGAGTCTACATTTAGAACCAAAATGTCACTCTACCCAAAGTAAATGGTTTTGACCGATTTCTAAAAATAACAAACGTGTAGTTAATTATATCAATTGCACCTGGGTGCATTTCTGTATGAAAGTATGTTTTTATGTTGTTTTTTTTCCCTTTAAATAAATCTGTGTCACTGTGCCACTTTCTGATCAGGTATGTAGGTCAGTTATGTTGTATGTGTCTATTCTCTCCACAATAATAGGGGTTTAAATATTTTTTTACCCAGTTGAGAAATTGGTCATTTGTTTTCTTAAATTAATTTTTCAGTTACTATTTTATGAGTATGAATAATCACTGATTGAATGAAAAAATAATCACAAGTAAAATAATAGATACAGGTTTGATCTGGGCTGTCATCCTTTTCATGCATTACTCTACCTCTCTTTCTCCTTTCATTACAGATCTGACATCTATTTTAGACTTACTGATTGGCTTGAAGTGAATACACTGCTGAGGAGAGATGGATAAAATGTATAACCAAAATAACCTTTTTCTTTTTTGCTCTCTGTCTTCAGTGGTGCCAGTCCCGTTGGTCTTGTTCTGACTGCCATTGTAGCCATAGCTTACAAGGTGGCATTAAGATTCGAGGGGTAAGTGTTCTTAGTCTCATGTTACCTTTGACTAAAAAATGACAAAATAGAAAAACATTTAATCAAGAGTACAAATAACTGTAGTGTAAATGCAAAATTATAATTTATATATAATTTTCATATGCAAAAAGTAACTATAGTGGAGCTACAATTCTCTCTGAATTGTAGTGGTCTTCAGTGGATCTGTATGTTGTTAAAACAGCTCAGTGTGCCTTCTGTGTGATCATGTAATAAGTTTGAGATAATTAAGGGAATGCAGAAAAAAATTGTTGTTGTTTGTCTGAGGTTGTATTTGCCTACTAAGACCCGCTACAGTCAGATGATCTTCATTATGTTTTTACACACACTCGCACAGAAACAACCTTTGCACATAACATAAAATCTCTGTCTGTGTTTTGGCAGAACTACTGATTTCTCACTTCACAATTAAGAATTACACCAGGAAACACATTGTAGAATGATTGTAGCGGGTCTTAGTAGGAAATACAACCTCAGACCAACAACAACTTTTATCACCACAAAAAAATTAAGTTAAAAAGAACATGTAAAGTATCCCCCATGTATCATATTTCTTTGAGCATTGCATGGTCTGATCCTGGGGTGAATTTCCTGGGATGTCCACTGCTGAGAAGATTGGTAACTGTCTTGTTTTCCACTTGTGAATATCGTTTCTCACTGTAGAACTTTGAAATAGTTTGGAAATGTTTTTATAATCCTTTTCAGATAGGGATGCCCCTATCTGATAATAATATTGGATTTGCCCCAATCTTGCCTAAAAAGATGGATTGAGTATTGGATCTATAGGGGCCAATCTGTTCACTATAATTCTATGTTAGCAGCACATGCTCTGTTCTCACATGCTACTCATCCAGTGCATGTCTCATTAATATATTGGATTATAAATTCTTGTTTGCATTAAATGTTTACAAGGGTGTCATTTTGTTAGAAGTCATGTTTTGTCTTTGGTTTAGGTTGCATTTGTCTAATACTTAGACCCTGTCTATGACCTGTATGATATTACACCAAAACCCAACATAGAATTAAGAGAGGGTGGACTAACCTTTGCCTTTTACTTACGCCATTACCATTCTACTCACTAGCTTTTCCTCTTCTCTTGCGTCTTCTTCTCAAATGTCATCTCCATTATTTAAAACAGCATTTATTCACTGTGCAAAAAGTTGAGATGGACAAAAATAAGAATAAAAGAGGCTTCAGTGGTCTGGGTTTTTTGTTTCCTGTGCATCCTCGTCCTTGTCCAAAATGATTACGAGATAAGACCTAAAAAACAGTTATGAGTGACCTACTTCTGGACATCTGTCCACACAGACGCATGTGTGCATAAGCACACACACACAAAACACCCACATTCACACAGAAATACACAAAAATACTGCTACTGCATAAAGCAGTCACAAATGAGGCAGAGCTCAGCATGAAAGCAGCTGCTGTTTGCACTTACTCATTCAGTCCTCTGTGTGTGTGTGTGTGTGTGTGTGTGTGTGTGTGTGTGTGTGTGTGTGCGTGCGTGTGTGTGTGTGTGTGTGTGTGCTGCTCTGTCTTCAGAGGTAAAGGTGTTTGTATGTACAGTTAGGTATGGTTTTGCCTTTAAACACCACCACAATGGATTTGAAATAAAACAATCAATACAGACTAGCAGCTCCATTTTAAGGTTTTGCAAGAATGTAGCATTTACATTTTTAAGCAGAATATCTCAATTTCCAGGTGGTCAGAAGTATTTGGGCAGTTGACTGACAAGAAATGAATTGACCAAGTGCAGTCTATTCCCTTGTTACTTCACAACATATGAATCTGATAAAAATGTCTAAAGTTGATACCAGGTATTGAGTTGGCATTTGGCAGGTGTTTGACTGGAGCTACTAATATAAAGTCCAAGGAGATCTTAATGCAAGTGAACTAGGCTATCATAACATTTAGTCATTGCCCAGGGACATCTCAGCATGTAGCCAGAAGGAACCGGGAATCGAACCCACAACCCCAAGGGGTTGGAAGACGACTGCTCTACCAACTGATCTACATGCTGCCCTCATTGGGCATCATAAGGCTGAAAAAATACCAAATCTATAAGAGAGAGAGAAAAACCTCAGGTGTGGCCAAATCAAGAGTTTGGTACATTCTGAAAAGGAGAAGGTGTGAGCTTAACAGCACTGAAAGGCCTAAAAGACCACTGAAAACATGAATGATCTATCGTGGATGATCGATCCTTGGTGAAGAAAAACCCCTTCACGACACCAACAGACGTCAAGAATACTCTGGAGATGGTAGAAGTTTTATTGTCAGAATCAACAATCAAGAGGCGTTTTACAACAAGGTGCAAACCACTGGTAACATTCAAGAATGGGAAAGCCAGATTAGATTTTGCCGGAAAACATCCTGTGTTCTGCATTTCACATCATATGTCAAACATGATACATGATGATAATGACGCTAAACATACTGCATAAGCAACTCAAGACTTTTTGTAAACAACAAAATTGAATTTCTTTTTGACGGCCAAGTCAGTCACCTAATCTCAACCCAGTAGAGTTTTTCAGTGATGAAACACAAAACTGAAGGCAGAAAGAACCACAAAAAGCTGCAACTGAAGGCGGCTGCAGTGAAGGACTGGCAAATCATATCCATGGACAAAACTCTGAATTTAGTGAGACTTCTGTCAGACATTGGCTTTAAAGGATTTATTAAAATATTAAAATTATGGTCATATTTACAATTATGTCACTTTGCCACAATACAATTGAGTCCATGAAAATGGAGGTACTCAGTTTAAAATGGTGGCAAATCATGAATGGCAAATGTCATATTTTTGCAAAACCTCTTAAAATAAAGCTGAAAGTCTACACTTCTATCACATCTTGATTGTTTTATTTCAAATATATTATGGTGGTGTATAAAGACAGCATCATAAAAAATATGGCTCTGCCCAAATACTTCTGGAATTAACTGCACAGGAATGAATTGTGCAACTATACTTTGCATTACATGTATAGGGAACCTGTCTATACTTTGCAGGTCCATAATAAAACCCAAACTAAATGTTGACTAGGTCACAGGTTGACTGACCTACATTTATCACATACACTGATCAGCCACAACATTAACACCACCAAGTGTATATAAGCCTACAAACACATTTACCAATCCAAACACCAGTCATTAAATTACATCTGACACACTTTTTATCCACCTTTTATCTCATTAAGCCCCTGAAGTCAATTTAGTTTTTTTTTTTCACATGCTCTGATCCATATTTAACGTATGCGAAAATGAAAAAGTCACATTCGATTGGAAAATAAAACAGAGGTCAGGGTCTGCAGCATTCGACACATGCTTTTCTGGAAAAGTCACACATTAACTTGAGCTGTGAATGAGATCGCAGGTGTACATGTCGCTGCAGGAATTACCACCAGCTATCCTCAGTAATCCACAAATGAGTCATTTAGCCTGAACCTGTGAACTGAAGGAAAGGCAGGTGCCAGATATTACTACACACTGTGAATGGGGAAAGATTCATATGTTATATTTATCTTTTGCCTCTGGCATAGATTTCGAATGATCTCATTGTATGACTGTGATTGGAATAAAGGCAGCCACTATGACATGTGGTAATCATATAATTATTAGAAATACACGTTGACTACAGTTTTTAGAATTCGCTAAGATATTCACCTGTCATCCATATTTGCACATTAATGCTTCCTTTGTTAATCATATCCTAGCTTTAACATACATATACAAAACAATACAATACAATACAATGCAATACAATACAACACTAGATCGCTTTCTGATTCAAACTGTTTCTGCCAGTTCTGTACTCAGCAAACCTCAGCATCTGGACTTTCACTCATGGAGGTCCTGACTGTTTTAGAATCCAATATTATTTTTAATTTCATTTTGTCAATGGCAGTATTTTTTATATGTTATTAAAGCACCTGGAATAGAAAATGTAAACTACAACATAATATTTGTATTTTATATATCCTGACCTGTGACAGTGATCACCAACTTGTGGCCCACTGCTCATACCTTTACAATATTCTGGCTTTGATTCTTCTGAATCTAAAATGACAGGAGTTTGACTTCAAACCAGCCAGAATGCTGATGGACAGTTTGCAAGTTTGGTGACTTGGCAACTTTTCCCTCTTTTCAATAAAACTTTTTACTGAATAAAATACTGTACGTTTAGCAAATAACCAAATACAGAGACACTAGGTTGGTGATATATACACAATAAAGTGTAACACAATGTAGCCTGCATCATTCATTCTCCTTATAAATGTCTGTAGTGATCTGGTGTCAACCTGCCAGTAGAGTCCAGAACACATGAGGGCAGTTGTTCTATGTTCTTTGTCTAGTTCTTCTTACAAATCTATTTTCTCTCAACTATCAGAGTTGTTATTTTGCAAGTTTCCTCAATTACACATGAGGGACAGAGCAGCTGCTCCCTGGTACAGGTGTTACTTTGATATGTGTTCAACAGAGTGAGATACAAGGTTTCCTATCATACACAGAAAATACATTTAAGCTTCCTCACGCTTCAACACGCAGTCACGCTCCTGGCACAGAGTGGTACAGTGGTGTAGTCGCTGATTTATTGTCCCATTATGTTTGTTCTGCTGTATTTACAGACCGTTCACTGAAAAGATCTATCGGGAGAGAAATCAGCACTACAAGCATGAATAATGGCTTGTTTCCTGGTTGAGGACTCCCGTCCCATCACGTGTTCGGACAGACCTCCCGACAACATTGATTGTTAATTCACTGTTAGTGTAGATGTGAAGTCAAAGTTCCCACTGTGGCTACAACTGTTTTATGTGTTTTATGTTCTTGTAATAGATTCTGAAACTACATGGAGCCATTTTCCTGATGGAATTTACAATCTCATGTTTATTACATTTTTTACTAGGCCACAGAGCTAAAATATAAAACCAATTAGCTGTGTTAGCAGCGTACAGTAGAATATGATTTACTTTACCTTACAAGGAGTAAGGTAAAGTAAATCATATTCTACTTTATCAATAAAAATTAGATATTATGGTAATAGTTCAGATATGACTTCTGTGACACTGATGTTATTCCATTGTATTCCTTTGTTGTTTTCTTCACTTGTATTACTTTGTCACTGTCTTCTAAAAATACTGCAAATGGTTCTATTGTAAAAGTCATAACTCAGATATATAGTATGGACATTGTTAATGTAAATGACTACTACAGGAAACTGTTGTATGTTTTTAAAGGAACATCAGCATTTACATACAGAAGCTCATGATCAGCAAATATTAGTCCTGTTTTCCAGTGACACACTGCTCATGTGTGTTTAT
>OMLM01000347.1:18699-45523 GCA_900302695.1 Helostoma temminkii
GGGTGTTTAATCCAGCACAGGAAGGGCGGACACACCACTAACAATACACATAATAAATTCCCGATCAGCTATTACACAAACAGAATGCAGACATTGATTTCACGACAATCTTATCAGACAGTGAAGTTGTCTTTTGTGAGCTGTCACAAGAGGCCAGACACTTGATACTGGAAGTAGAGTCTCCATTAGGATTGTCTGTACTCCTGTGCTAATATACATGCTTGTACATATTAATCTGCATGCATATGTGTATGCCAAATCTGAATATGGTGCAATATAAACATTATGAACACATTAATACCCCCTGCAAAGAAGAAGCACAGATAACAGTTCAGCTTCGGTGCAAGTTCCACTGGATTTACAAAACACTATCTAAATGGCTCATCATGAAAAACTAAGTGTTGCTTATACTTTATATCAGTGTGGTGGAGAATTGGTTGTATGCATTGCATGTCTGTTTGTGTATTCATGTTTAGTTAGGGAGGCCCCCCAAGGAAGTGGATAATAGTGGCTGTGGCTGTCAGAAGATGTTTCCGGCTGAAAGCTGTTAGCCGAGGGTTAGTGAACAGCGCTTGTGACAGAGATGACAGTATTATATGCCAGCTTCCAACTGGGACACAAAGAGCCACTTCTTTGATGCTCCGTTGTGTTCCCATCCATGTCCGGCTCGAGTGTCTGAGGATGACCTAACTCTCTAAAAAGAGAGACAGAGTTGTCAGTTACTATAAGAAGAATCACCTCCTGCTTAGCTTATCATACCACCATTTCTTTGAGTCTGTTGCGTGAGTTTTGTCTTTTCATTTCGGTTTTATTGCCTTCAGCCTTTATGTTTCTTACAAAAGAGGTTCTGTCTGTAAACTCTGATTGTCCTCCCTTTCTCTCTCTCAATCAGAGTTTTGGATATCACACATGCTTCTCCCTGCCAAGTAAACAACTTTGGCTGCGGTGTTGGCCTAGATTCACCATCTTGCTTGAGCAATATGTAGTGTTTTGTTTTGGGTTTTTAGGAACGGTTTATGAATGCACTCACATGTCAGTTCACTTCTCCCATATCTGCATTGCCAGTTGCTTATAAATGTTAAAAGGCTCAGTTTGGGCCTATTAAACTCTCAGACACTGCATGCGCTGTTTAATTTGATATTAGATTTGTATGACTTGTGCCGTATATTATTGTTAGGTTAGCCTGATTTAATCATGGTTGGATCAGCATAGTTAATATTTACATAAATGACCACTGTCAGAGTTCAAGGATGGCTGACGTCCCTGCTTATTAGAGCATATTTCCGCTCTGCATAATGAATTTGGCTGAATGCACTGGACAGGAAGCCTTTGCGACAATGTTAAAGAATAGCCTCTATGTTTAAAGTTTGACTATTTTGTCTCTCTCCAAACCAATAAATAGTGAAGCTTGCCCTTAGTGCACAGGGACTCTAAGTGTCTCTATGACGAGAGGGTCCTCTGAGGAGCAAAGCCAAGAAATGGGATTAATCCATTCAGTAACTGAGAATAGACGAAAGACGAAGGGATAAAGAGTTTGCCCTTCTTTAAGGTCCCCTTAAAATGCACTCTTATTCGGCTCATCTGGGATGAAACCAAGCTGCATTTACTGGATGCCCTTGGTTGTTAATCACATATTTTGGGGTTTCTTGTTTATTTTATTCAAGATTGTCCAGAAATCACAAAAGTGATTGTGAAGGAGAAACAGAGCAACTGCAAAAGACAAAAATCATTAAAAATGACTCAAAATTAATTCATGAGATTAATTATCTCAGAAAACACAAATAGATTAAATAAATAGATTTTAAAAAGGACAAACGAAAACAGAAAATGATCCCTGATGATGATGAACAGAAAACAACCACAAGGATACAAAAACCACCCAACATATACCCCAAATAATCTAAAAAACAAAACAAACAAATAAAACAGAGGCAAAATCATCACAATCATCCCAAACACAAGAAATGACCTTAAATAAGCAACCAAAAATAAACTCAAAATCATCTCAAAGCTAAAACATTACCAAAGAGACAAAAAGCAACCAAATACAGACCAAAAGATTCACCAAATATATACAGAAAATGGCCAGAATAGACATAAAAATACCAAAAATAAACAGTTGTAGTTGTTTTGTGCCTCTCTCAGTCTAGAGGCCCTATGAGAAACATGATTTCTCTGTGCCACAGTGTCTCTTCAGTTATACTTTCCTCATATTAACAATGTAACAAACACACAAATTGTGGTAATAAGACATGGATTATCTAGAAATGATCTACAGTAGGGTCCTTTAAATATTTCACACACCTGCAGACAGATGTCTCAAAACCTGGACACAAAAACCCAAATGCAAGCGATATAAGTGATTTTTTGTTGTTGTTCAGTTTCAGTGTTCAATCTTCTATTCTCTCGTATTCCTTTCTATCTCAAAGCCTAGTTCTGCGTTATTGTTGTCACTCTGCCCACTTTTCCTTTCGAAGGATGGGAAGCGTTCCACTGCACGTTGCAGCTGCCACAGCTGGAAAAGAACTGTGTTATAGTAAATAGTCATAGTAATATTTTGCCTTGAGTGACTCAGGGAGAAGCAGAAGACGTGGAGATCAAAATCAAACACATCTGTGTATGTATATTGGCACTTGTCTTTAGTATGATTTTAGTCTCTTTTAGTCAAAATAATACAACAAGATTTTATTCTTTTGGCTCTTGTAGATGGGACGAGAAAAAGCATCCACACAGCAACACAGATACTTAGCAAGCACAGCATCTTTATCCATTTTAAACTGTTGCATCAACAGTAGAAATGTGTGTATGCTTCTTGGCTGATGTTTTTTTTTTTTTAGCTACTAGGATATAAAAATGCATGTGTGAGTTCTTTGTAAGTGCACATATTTCTATCTGACAAAACAGACTAAACATAATCCTACGCCTGGACACATGACCCATAGCTCACTCCAGATTTTTCTCCTCCTTTCCCTGCACTGTCATTTTATTGGCTCCACTGTGGATTCAGTATAAGCAGTGACACAGAGAACAGTGGAGCACAGAGCCATATAATCAGCGAGGGTTTGTGTTTTAAGACTGTCAGATCACCCTGCCCCCTTCGCCTCTGGTAAAATGTGCCTGCTTGTGCTTCACTTGCTTTGATGAGGAGGTGTTGATGTGTAATAGCAACATTAATTACATGTCATTTTAGATCTTTGACAAGCTTCCTACAGTGATAGTTTGGTGATAAAATTAAATCAAACACTGAGATGAAAAAGGGGGGGCCTTTAATGTTCCAGTCTTGGCACTTTATACTCTGCACATCAGCAAAGTGTAGAAAGGCTCCTTTGTGTAAGAAACAATCCTATTGTAGGTTTGTTTTTTTGACAGCTCAGGTCGGGGGACGTGTCTGGACAATGAACCTCTGAAACGAGACTTCCTGTACCCAACAGTGGCCCCAGGGCAGGTGTACGATGCAGACGAGCAGTGTCGCTTCCAGTACGGAGCCTCCTCCCGTCAGTGCAAGTTTGAGGTAAGAAACCAGCATCTTTCTCATCGCTGTCTTCTCACTGACTCCAAGTGACCCATGGTAAAAGCTCATATAATGTCAGTTGTCATTTTTTAGATGATAAGACCAACACCTGTTTGAAAATTTATTTTGAAAGCAGACACATATTGCCCATTACAGGTGGGAATTTTTTGCAGGAATATCCCCCAATAATACAAACACTATACAGTGTGGCAGAATCCCTAATGTCCAGTTATAAGGTTGCACATTTATTAATCTACTTTCTCAATGCCATAGAAATTAGTTAATTTAAAGAAACAAATCTAATATTTGATGCCTCCTGGTTGTCAAAAACCTATGCCCAAATATTTTTGGGGTTTAGACTGCTGCCCAGACCAACCAAATGCTTTGATAATGCTACATTGTGCTTTAGGAAATGA
This sequence comes from Helostoma temminkii, assembly GCA_900302695.1. Classification (NCBI taxonomy): domain Eukaryota; kingdom Metazoa; phylum Chordata; class Actinopteri; order Anabantiformes; family Helostomatidae; genus Helostoma; species Helostoma temminkii. Next base: position 22,627 of record OMLM01000347.1, read on the forward strand.
GGACGGAGCTTTTTTAGTGTTTATAAACCACAGATTCGCTGGACAGATGAAACCAAGATTAACTTTTACCCGAATGATGAGAAGAGAAAAACATGGTGAAGAAGAAAAACTCTGTCAATGTCCAAATACTTTTTGACTAAACAACTTACTAGCTTACTATCTGTATCAGCTGTGAATCAATCTTTGGTCAAAGTGAACCATGGGTGAGTTCATTTTCTAGTGTGAAAACAGTTCAGACCTATTGCAGGAAACTGATGCATGCTATCATTAACCCTTAAACAACAGAGGAAGAATAATAGCTTGAAAAGAATTAAAAATGAGCCTCCGAGGCATAGAGGGGGAGACAAATATTTAATTTTAGTTTTGTCTGATAAGTAATAAATACTCAGCCTGAAGAAATTGCAAAAAATGACAAGGGATATGAAAGGATAGGAGAGCAAAAGAGAATAAACTATGGCAGCAGTGCAGGAGTAGCCTATAGGAAGACACAGTCCATGTTGGTGATGACATCAGGATATAAGCATGTCCAACTGCAGTATTTAAAAAAAATTGAATTGATACCTTTGATAACATTAGTATTAAGTAAGCATAAGTATTTAAGTAGTTTAATTAAAATTTTATTTGTGCTTAATACAAACTAAATACTGTGAATGTAGCGGAGAAGTAGTAAAATTTACATAAAATGGAAATACAGGTATACAAGTAAAGTACAAGCACAGTACAGAGGTAATACAACATAGTGTATTTAAAACAGAGACAAATGTGGTGCAGTATAGATGGCAAATGAAAAAGATAATGCCAGAAATTCTCATATTTGAGAAGCTGGGATCCTGTAATGTTTGATATTTTTGCTTGAAAAATACTGTTGCAAAAAAAAGTTTGCGTATTAGATGAGAACTGGCAGACATGTTGAGATGAGATATCGGTGTTAGTACTGAAAGATTGTTTTCAGTATGGTAAGTTGGCTCCATGCATCCCTTATTTGAAGATATACAATGATGAAAGCATGATCACTAACATAATAGCAGTTTTCTTCAAGTTTATATTTCCTAGATGAGATAAAAGGGAGGTAAACATGTGAGGAAGATAATTGTTTTATTATTGTCTGGCAGCTCAATCTGGTTCAGAGGTGTCTGTCCACACATGGCCTTATTCCTCTTTTTAATACATAAACTTCCCAGACAAAGAGATGAGGGATTGAAGTCAGCACTCCCCTCTTCAGCTCTCTTAGTCTGTAATGATAATGATTAACCCCCCTCCCCAGTACAAGCAATGAGAAAACCTCAAGTGACACAGGCAGTGAAAGACGAGTAACAACCACACGTTAAAATGAGCGGTTGAAAGAATACTCAAAGATTTAATGAACAATAATGTGATATTCATTTGCATTACATAAATATTTGGGTGCATTATGGATAAAAGGGGAGCAGAGATTAACTGAGATCATGGAGTTATTTCATTTCATTGAAAGAAATATCTGACAGCAGATTATAACAGGCCCCAAATCAAGCCCTGTTATTTTGGCTCTTAAGCTCATAATTGTGGTTTTAGATCAGCATGAAAGACACACATTTATGAGCACAGCGGGTTCCAGCAGTGATTCAGCCAAACTAGATTTGAGTTTTTCATCTGACAATGTGATCTATGTCATATAGCCATCTGTGAAAGAGATGCTCTGTGCGACTGCTTACAGGACAGGCGGGACCACAGAAATGGATAAAACGTCTAATGGATGGAAGAGTGTGGTTTGTGAAGCTAAAGCTCATCCTTTCCATGTTTATAGCAGAGGAGTATTTGTGTGTTTCTAATTTTATTGTAAAAATAGTAATGGGAAACATCAAGTGCAGCAATAACAAATTAAACTTTATCTCTAAGCTATTGTATAAATAATAAAATATTGTATAAATTGACAAAAAGGTGGCATTTCTTTTAATCAGTTTTAGGCTATAGGATAACTTTGTGAAATAATGAATAGTTCAGGCAACTTGTGATACTTTGGGCTATTTTCTTTTTACATTGGGACAGTTGGCAGATTTCCCAAATAATCAATTAGATCACATTTTCTACTGGGAATCACAAAGAACTAGTATTCTCAACATACAATGACTAATAACCACTGGCTGACAGAAACAAACACAGACATCAGAGCCCATCTTATTGTTCAGGGACAGTACAGAGTGTAGATCATCTGTGTGCTGGAAGTGTCCAGAGTCTAATAGCATACACAGAAACCAAAATTAAAGATATTCAGCACTTTGGTTTACAAAAACTTATCTGCAAAAATTGCTGATATTTCCACCAGCCTCTGTTGTATTTTGTGTTTAGCGCTAATTAGCAACTGTTACCATGCTGAAATGCCAAAGTAATGCGATGAACATTAGCTCCAGCTTGTGCTTCTCATGTACTGCATACATTAAAAATGGTGCTAACTCTCCGGACACCCGCTATAGTAGCATTTATAACTCTGTAGCATATGTTTTTTTTCCTAAATCCTCATAACCTCCTGGTAAGTGTCAAAAACTGTTTGGTCCAGGAGAAGTTTCTTGTGGATGACAATTTCTAATCCACAAAATCAGGAGAGGAAAAGATGCTGTCAAGGAAACAATTTTTTAGCATTTAAGCTTGTCTTATATTTATCATTGTAATTTTATGTCAGTATCATCATCATTTTTTTCTTACGACTGTGCTGGTTAAAGCGACAGAGACATTTCCTGTTTCTTTGTTTTTGCGGAGAAGTAATTGTCTATGAGGATCCTTGAAATACCTCCGGAATTTGGGTAAAAAAATCATTCTTCAGTGTGCTGGGAGGACAGAAGAGCACGTACAGACTAATCAATGTCAAGTGCTCCACAGAGCGCCACAGGATATCCTTCCTCCCAGTGGCCATTAGACTTTACAACTCCTCCATTTACTGCAAAGGGGTGAGGGACTGACACATCAAAATAGTATTTAAAAACATTATGTCATTATGACATTATTATGACATTATTTATGTCAGTACTGTACAGTTTCATTACGTCAATGTGTGTTTGTTATTTGTGTTGGAGTGAATCTTTCCCTGGGAGTGGTCCCTTCCTTTTCTTTTGATCAGAGAGCAGCTGTAACAATTTCCCTCTGGGATTAATAAAGCTTTTTTTTATTTTGAATACTGAATCTAGCGATAGCTGCCATGTACACTTGTATTTCATGGGCTATCCAGAGAGTTAGCACTGTCACTTGGATATATGTAGTATGCTAGAGGCACAAACAGGGGTTAGATGAATATCACACCTGCTCAACATCAACTTGTTACCATTGTCATGGTGAGCCCAAGCACTCAGCAGGTAAATTGTTCCAGCATTGACGTTTTCTGTCTCTTCATGTACTAATACCACACTGCCAGAATCCATGATCTTGATCTGGACTCCTTGTAACAATTATTTTTATCTCCGCAGGTAGTCCTGTATGGACCTTTGGACTGAACTTTTCACATATCAAACCAAACATATACTTGGGACAATTCTGAAGATGACCTATAACACATTTTGTAGGTTTAGCTGAACTAAAGAATTAAAAAGGCCAGTGTACAAAGCCACAGAGGTGTACAGTATAAAGTACACAAACTCAGTAGTCAAGGAAAAGTACAAATATTTGCCTAGAAAAATACTCCACAAGAAATAGAAGTACCCAATGATTTTTCTACTCCTGTAAAAGTATTAAAGCACATTATTTAAATTTTACTTAAAGGGCAAAGGTAAAAGTACTCCATTAAGAAAACAGCAGTTTTTGGCAGCTAGATTAGCGTGTTTTGTGGTTTAAATCCATCAAGCCCACATCCATGTTGGTGAAGGCCTGAACCACTCACCTTTGAGCAGAGCTGAGATAGTGAGTGGAACAGTGGGCCCACTTATTGAAACCAGCTGACAGAGGGGAGTCACTGCAACCAGAGTGGCAGTTTGCTGCTTTATTTAATCTGGATGGGTTCAGGGAGCTGCAGGGCTGTAGCATATTTACTGACCCCGGGGGTCAGAATCTATGAGCAGGATAATAACTCTTTTTCATGGGCCCGCTCTTCTGCTGTACACAATTGTCCTGTAAAACCTTTGAAGTAGAGATGCGAGACGACCCAGTTCAGTTTAATGGGAAATCTAATGCAAGGTTGTGCAGAGCTGTCCTTGTAACATGTGTTCACTTTATGGTTTTATTTATTTGGGGGCAACTTAGTACTGTCTTCCCACTATTTCTCTCTCATACACACTCCTTTCTTTTTGTAATCTAAATGGATTTTCCCGATGTTCTAGACTGAGAAGTGAGTAGGAGAAGACAGAGATATGATGTTTATTCAGACCACTTGGTAATACTAAAGATATTTGTTAGGCCGACATGTCATCTTTATCTAGGCTTGGGAGGTCTATTGCTCACTCTTCATTTCCCTTAAGATGCAGAAATGGGAATTCTTGAACTGATGTCACGGTCCCGTGTGGTCCTGAGTGAACGTGAGCAAACGTTAGTCATGGTGTTGATCCAGCTGACTCTTCATTTCTCATAAGAGAACATTAAGAGCATCCCATGACCTTTGGCATATAGCTCAAGGCGCACTATTATCCAAAGCATATGGCCTCTTGAAGATAGATGCCTCTCAGTTTTCTTGATGTGGTCTCATCAGCTCCTCTCATCCTCTGATTTGATCTGGAATCATGTAGATTTATAGATGATTTTCCATGCTGCTTTTCTCACAGCTGTCAGAGAAGAAAAACATTAAGAGGAAAACCACTAAGGGCTACTGATAAATCATTCTTACCCTCATTCAGCAATCCGCCTAATCAAGTTTGCTGAATTGATTTATTCTGACCAACTTGCTTTTGCCTTCTTTCCTAGGAAGTGTGTAGAGAGCTCTGGTGCCTTAGCAAAAGCAACCGCTGTGTAACTAGCAGTATCCCAGCTGCAGAGGGGACTCTGTGCCAGACTAGCAGCATCGAAAAGGGGGTAAGTCACTGAATATTTATCATACAATCAAAGGTTCACCCAGTTTACCAAAAAAAAAAAAAAGAAAGGAAAAACATATTCTCTTATACGTCAATTGCTGTATGTGTTGTATTATGTTTCTAATGGTTTGCATCTTTTATCTTGTTTCTCTGCTCATGTTACTGTATAACACTTACGTTAGCTTTATGCTCACTACCCAGCTAATGAGGCACCAAATGCACCTTTTTCATTAATTTAAGAAATCAACTAATCAACTGTAGCCATTTCTTTTTTAATTGAAGGGAAGTGTGAGTTTTAGATTCAGGGTAATTAAAAAAACAGGAACGAGCTACTGTAGCATATTAAACTGAGGAGAACTAATAATAATAGTAATAGTAATAGTAATTTAAAGGTGATTCGACTCCCAGTTCCTTATGGCCATGTCAAAGTGTCCCTGGACAAGACACTGGAACCCTGTAGTAGTACCATCATCTATGTGCAGTGGCCCAACAGTAGTTTCTCCATGGGGAGTAATGAAGTGTGCAAACACAAACAATGATCAAAAATCCTTTATCAATTACTAAAATAAACCAATTATATAGGGGAAAAAATACAACATGTAAGAAACATTTCTAGAGTGAATTTTGTTTTATCGTTCTCCTGAATCTTGTCTTTGGCTCAGTATCACTGCCGCTGTCAGTTTCCTCCAGGGTTTACTTCTTTTATCGTAGGGATAACCACTGCCAAGCAAAATCCTTCTCAAATGGAGGACTTTGCTCACTGCTAGTGCTCCCACATCTACTCCTCCTCATATTGAGGCTGTTTCTGCTTGAACTGGTGGAACAAATTCTGTGCATTTCCATCTTTTGTTGGGTTTCCGATAAAACTTACAAACCACAGATGTTTGATTCATATCTAATTTGTTGCCAAACCATTTATAAATAACAACAGAAGCTCTTTTTTCAGACTTAACTCTTCAGGCATGCGAGAAGCCCACGTTACAGCATGTATGCAAACACGTCCTCATGCTGCTCCGTTGTCAGTATTGTGATAAAGCAAATTATTTTCTTGGGGAGGATTTATCATGATATATCATTATGGCAAAGCTCTGTTCAGTACTCTGTGCTCTGTGTGCAGCAGTTAGCCGTACCTCACTACCTCAGCTTGCATCTATCCCACTCTGGGGTAGGATACTATGCTCTGAGTGTGCACTCATTCAGTGGCTGTTACCACACAAACACACACACACACACACACACACATGCAAGCAAGCCAGGCTTTATGTCATCAGCCTGCTGTTGATGCCAGCCAGGTTAGGGGAGACAGTTTTAACATGGATTACGGTAGCCATTGTCACTGGATGGTCTGAGGTCTAAAAGGGAAGAATAGGAGAGTGTCATGAGCTGTCACCCATGATTACCATTAGCTCAGTGGAGCCTTTAAGGGGCCAGGGCCCATGGACAGGGCCCTGGACAACCCAGGGGGGCCCAGGTTGAGCCTAGGGGGCTTTGGAACAGCTTTTGGAGCAGCTTTAGGAGAGCCAGTAGCACACCCTGTCTGATGCTGCCGGGGGCAGCTTCAAAGCAATATGAATGTCAGCCATTTTTCATCCAATGTGTAATGGAGAGATACCCTTCCAACAGGAACAGGGAAAAAGGGAGAGAGAGACTGGGGGAGGAGTCAGAGGAAGGTGTAAGAGAGGCAGAAACTGACAAAAAGAGAGTAGATGGTTTTTTGTCTTGTTGCAAAAAGCAGACGTCATCTTTCAGTCATCTCTGTTGAAATCCCTCCACCCTTCTTCCCAACTCTATCTCGGTTACCTCTCTCCCACTGCTAATCCTGTTTAGGTAGCCTCTCAGGACCTGAATGAGTAAGTCAGATAAGGAGAACAGTGGCTATAGTCCCCACCTTGACTGTCTCAGTCTCTGGGTTCTTAACCTACTGACACATTTAGAGAGAGACTCTTTCTGATCCCCTCTTCCCCGTGGATCTGTGAACAGCTTAGCACAAGGCTTACAGCACTCCTGAAATACAGCACAGTTCTCTCCATCCCTCACCTGCCTTATTTATTCAGCAAAAACACATTCAAAATCAGTATAAAGCATGAACTGAGCTTTGATAAAAGTGTTAAGATTGTGTTCAAAATTGAGTGTCAAAATAAAACAATTAAAAAATCTAAAGAAACATCCAAATAATGAACTTTTTACCTTTAGGTAAGGTATAAGGTACAATACTCAAGTGAAGAAAGACTTAAAGCATAGTTCAGCTTGAATAAAGTAAAAGTACATTATCTCTATCTAAAATAGAGTGGAGTAGAAGTAACAAAGTAACAAAAATGCTGAAATCTGATAAAAATAACACTAAATTGAGTCACAAACAATAAACCTCAACAAGGAGGAAACCAGGACGGCAATAACAAAATGGAAAATGACAGGTAGGAGAGAGGAAAATAACAGGAGTAATGCAGAAATGAAATTACAGGGTGAGTAATAGTGTAATCACAAGTTGCTGTTTGTGTATATTTTTGAAAAGAGACTGAAGGAGAGAGAGGGAATGTGACGGAAAACGATCTGTCAGGTTTTGTATAGTCTACATTTCACTATACAGATGCACATAAATAAGAGTTGTAATAAGTTGAGTGTTATTGCAAATGCTCCACAATCCTCAGTGTGTCTCAGTGTTTTTATGGCAAAGAAATTTATTAACAACTCTCCTGCATAAGAACCTTTTCTCTCTCTCCCTCTGTGTTTCTGCTCCGTCCCGACCAGTGGTGCTACCAGGGGGAATGTGCTGCGTTCGGTACGTGGCCTCAGAGCATGGACGGAGGCTGGGGGCCCTGGTCGATGTGGGGGGAGTGCAGCAGGACCTGTGGAGGGGGTGTATCCTCCTCCATGAGGCACTGTGACAGCCCAGCGTAAGTAGGCAAAGTAAGCCACAGCAAGCTGAACACACACATCCAGGTCCTGCCTACAGGTGTGTGTTTGTGTGTATGTGTATGTGCACGTGTACTGTACGCTGTGTGGACGTGCGCTATTCTGAGTGGGAGTAGAGATTATATTAGATTATGTCTGAAGCAAACTAATAGTTACAAATTTGCAGCGTTGATATCTGCTTCCTTGGGAAAAACAACCTTAATGACTTTAAAACTTACAGTAGAACATTAACTCTGAAACAAACTTAATCTTGCAAATTAAAAGGTGATCTTATGAACAAAACCATAAGTAAACACAGTTTGTGACTCTTGTTCCTCGCTTTTGTCTTTTACATTACATTACATTTACATTTAATCATTTGGCAGATGCTTTAATCCAAAGCGATTTACAAGTGATGGCAAGCAAAAATCTCAGGAGTCAAGAAGAAAAAAACGTAAAGCAAAGTGATATCAGAAGAACTGTGTCCGTTTTATATGATGTTTTTTTTTTTTTTAAAGGAAAAAGTGCACTTTAAGTGCATACTGTCTTCAGCAGTTTCTTGAATATTATTATATTATATTATAATATTATTATTAAAGAGCCTATAGCGAGTTTTAGCAAAAAGTTTTGTGTCTGGTCCTCAATTTTTCTGTATTGGCTCTCTCTGTTTTCAGAGAAAAATCTATTACAAATACACCATGGTACCAGCGACTGGCTAGCTAACATAGTGGAACATTTAGCTGCTAAACAGCCTGGTACTTCCCTTAGGATTTGGTAGAGACCAAAAACAGAGCTAAAAGAGAGCTAATATTGGATTTTCATCATGATATCTTAAAGCTACAGTGTGTAACCTTTATCTAATACCTTTATTTTTGTAGAAGGTGCAGAGGTGCTATTGACACCTCCTGTGATCTACACGACTTGACCAACACTGGCAACACTTCAGAGAAATGTGCTTCTAAAGGCTTTTTTAGTGGGGTTTCTAACCAGTTAGTGAGTTTTAATGATTTCTGCTTTGTATTTATTGTAATGGGATGATGACTTAAACCTGAGCTTCTGTGCAAAGGAGATGGAGGACTGGGAGGAGCAGAGTGTCAAGTGTCATTCTAGATCTGGTTTCCCAATTGTAGCTTGAAAAGACAAAATGTCAGAGTTATGTTCACACCCATGTTCTCATTGACACTTTATAGTAAACTGCAAAATTTGCAGTTTAAACTAAGTGGATCAAGCGATTTAATGTGCTATTAACCTGCTCACCTACACCTTTGTGATTTACAGCAGCCAAAATAAATAAATAAATAAATCTGAGCAAAGGGGAGAAAGACTGGGTGGGTCTGGGGTGAGAAAGGGAAAAAGTGACCAATAATGCAGAGTATCCAATAGCAAGTGTTAATCAAATAAAATACCCCCAAAATAGCATTTTCTTAAAGCTTTAATAGACTAATAACCTAAAATCATCACAAAGTCAGTTGTTATATCAAATTAGCTGATCTGATATAGTGTCTTGATGCAGGCATTAATACAATCCAATAATTGGTCTTTTTACTCAGTTAAGGCAGTAGATTACAGAGATATGTAGCTTTGTTTCCTGCATCTCCTCACTAGACAGATAATTATCAAGCGCCTTTATCTGGCGAGTAGACGTCTAGGATCGTTATCCTTCTACCACTTCCACACACATACCTTTGTTTAGGAAGCTAGATATGTCATGAGAAGACATGAGAAAGATCCAGGGTGAACCAAAGCGACGGGAAAAAAGGAGTAAGGAGGCAAGACGGGGAAGAGGAGAAGGCACCGGCATAATGTGAAACACCTGTGTAAGGTGATCGCTGCTGCTCAGGCTTCAGTGAAAAGAGGAGGGAGGCAGAGAAAACACAGCCAGACTAGCTTCTAACACATTCATTACGGAGACCATCTGCAGGAAAGGGAAGCTAATGAAGGTGAGACGAAAGAGGGAGATGATAAGAGAAGAAAAACAAACATTTTAGAGATGTAGTAGATGTGTAGTGAAGAGCAGATGAGGAAACAGGGTGAGTAGAGAATCGTTCTGAGGTTGCAGACTTTACTCTCCCTCCCAAATCGAAATGTCATGTCACACTTAAGAGCTCTTAGAGCTGCTTGGATTTCATGAATGAATCACTGGCACACATGCTCAGCAAAGCGGCAAACGCAGACACACAAACACACTTTGTCTTCTGGCAGAGACTTTTTGAGGTCGGTTTCATGACTCTGTGTCACCAAGAGCTTATTATAAGAGATTATTTGAATTAATTGTTTGTTTTAATTGCATTTGTAGTGCTCAGTGTGACGTATTTAAGATGTCTTCTCACTTTTCAATTCACACTCATTCAATTCTCTTGTTTCTCTCAGCCCGTCTGGAGGAGGCAAGTACTGCCTTGGAGAGAGGAAACGCTACAGATCCTGTAACATTGATGTGAGTTTCTTTGTTTCAGTCTGTTTGATTTTTAGAGCAGAGTCGACAAGTGCAACAGTTTCCACTGGGGATGGGGAACATATCCACTGACGCCTACAGTCTCACTCTCAGTCTGTCCTGCCTCTATAATCCTGAGTTGATAAAATTGATTACTCATCACTTAATGAGCAGTAGTACCTTCAATTACTTGGTTCCTAAAAGAAACCAGATTATGCAGGTAGTTGAAAACATTGACATGCACTGTGATAACTGGGTTACTGTAAATGTATACATGCAGTAATCAGATTTCTTCTCTACCATGGACTTATCATGGAAGCAAGGTTAACAGATTTTAAGTGTTTAGAAATAGAAGCTTGTTTTCACAGTGCAATCTCTCTGTATTTGGCAAATTCAGTACTTTACTGAATTTACAGGCAACTGTATAAGAGACTTTTTGAATATGACGAGACATTGCTCCAAGTAATTATCTCTTCTTTCGTCTAGCCACTCCGCTCCACTGCTGTCCCTGTCTGCACTCTCTTGTTCTGCACTTTTGCACTTGTAAAAAGCATAAAGACAGAAACTCTAGTAATGTATTTATTCATTCAACAGCAGGGACTCATCTGGTCCATGACAAGGGAGTATTATTTTGTAACAAGCCAATTACTCCAAAGTCAACTTAATAAAATATTTATAATGTCACATTGTTGGGTAAGGAGATGTGTTTTAGTATCAGGGCTCTGAATATTTTCACCACAGAATCACTGAGATGCTGCAACACACAGTGAACTTGTTAAAATAGCTGTAAGCTATATGATTAGTCACTAATCAAATGACTTTTTTACAAGTTCTGGACCAAGTGCTTGCTTCACGTTTACAGTACAGTGTACTTTTAATACACCTGGGTCACAAAATTAAGGATGCTCAAGATTAACAACATCTGTCAAATGAAATATGAAATGCTATGTGGTTAACAGTTTTTAAGCAGCAGATAGGCTAACTAACCAATGAAAAACTAGTTAGCAGCTCATCGACAAACTTCCCAATACTTTGCTCACTACTTTTGGGAGTCATGGCCAGAGATGAATCCGAAACCGATGCTGGGGATGGCAGATGTTGCTGCTTCAGATGAGTTATAAGGTTAGATGTACTGCCTGTGTACTTTTGCACAGCACATTTTGCACATTGCATCTTATATCAAGCTTCCTGTGTATCTTGCAAAACCCATAGTGTTTCCACACTTTTTATTTTAGTCCCCAGGTGAGTTTATACACTCAGCCTTCGCCAAGTTTGTTGAGTTCAACTGTAGGACTTCTTATACAAAAGTATTTATCTGCAGCTTACATTAATGTAAAGTAGGTCTAAATTAAGAGGAATAAAAATATCAAAATATAAAAATTATTGGGTGGGTCACATTAAAAATAAAAATGCATAAACCATCTAATAATCAAATATATCATATTTTATCGATGCACACATGTAATAACAGATGAATCTCGATTTCCAAAACTGCATCTCTTAGTCGCATCGTGCCCACATGTTTGTTCATCGATACGAATCTTCCCTTCCTGATACTAACCACACGTACTGGAACAAAACCAGAATTGGAACAAATGAAAATCTAAAAGAGCAGCATCAAGTCAGTTAGTGAATTTTGTTGGAGCAGTAACCTAAAATGAATGCTTGTATACGCTCCTTGGGTTCTGAGGACCCCTGAGCGGCATTAGCTACATTTGTGGGTATCCTACATATGGCCCGGTTGACAATAAGCTAGTAAAGCACCTTTCTCTCTGTGGCAATGCTGTAACATCTTTTGGAAAGTATCATGAATCTGTAGAGGAAGGTAAAATCAATATACAGGGGTTTACATACTGTAGCACTTGTCACAGTACCATTAGGGGTTGAGAAAGTTGATGTGTTGAGGCCTTTTGACCTAAGATAAATAAGGCCTAAACCACTTTTCTGCTGCTTCACGTTTCTCCTGCAGAACATCTTGTCTTACGAAAGCCTTTACAAGGAGTGCAGAGATCAGCTAGCAGCTCCGTGTCGTCTCTAAGCTTTCTGACATGTTTTATTCCTGGCACACAGGACAGATGATGATAAAAATGCACAGGCTGTGATTCAATATTCCCCTGGTGACTTTGGATTTATTAATCTCTGTGTCACTTTAAAGTTCAAGTATTGTTTGTGACATTTCTCTTGAGTCAAAGATGATGACAGTCTCAGAGTGTATTTCATGAAAAGCAATTCACTGATTTTTTTTTTCTTGAGGTCTGGAGCAGTGGTTAAAACAAATATTTAACATGGCTGCAAGTTGAGATCTCTGTTCAACTATTTCTAGGTGTTTTTTTCCACTAGGTGAAAATTGAAATAGCTAGGGCCCTGGTGGACATTTAACCGCAAGTCTTAAAAATAACAGGCTCAGAGAAACTCGGAGTGTTTTCTTTGGAAAACAAATAACATCCCCAACTGCTGTTTCTTCACACTGGCCACACCTGGTACAGTGCAGTGTGTGAGTGTGTGTGTGTGTGTGTGTGTGTGTGAGAGAGAGAGAGAGAGTGAGAGAGCAGCAGATGTAAATAAATGAGAAATATGCATACATGTATATTGATGTATGTGATTGTAACAATTTTTACATTGATTAGTGGTCAGATGTTATTTATTAATGGTACCTTGTGCACTTACTATTTGGTATATGGTATTTACTATTTACTATTTATATTTAGGTTATGTACTATTATTATTATCATAATGCTTAATGCCGGAGTTGTTAAAGACGGAAACATATTTTTATTGAAATAAGGTCACTAGGCTTGGGGACAGCCATAAAGTTGGAGGACTTAAGAGACGGATTAAAACACTAAAGCTTGATTTATACTTCTGCACTGAATCTGACGGCTACGCAAGTCTTGACAAGGCTGTCCCATTTCAAAGCCTCCTTAAATGCTGCCTTCTTTCCCCAGCCAACGTAGGATCCAGTGGTTGGACTGTTTGAGGTCAAGGCTACCCCAAGATTATTTGCTTGCTGGTGCCTTCCTAGATTGTCCTTCTAAAGATGTAGCTGCTGAATTCAGACACAGCTACAGTTGTGTAGCAGCGATGAGTGGTTACACTTCTGGGGAGGTGCATGTCAGCTATGGCTACCTATTTTGTAAGCTACGCTTAGATTTGTTGCAGAATCATAAGTCAGTCTTTAAAGTTTATGGCCATGCAGGCTTTGTAAGATTGTACTTGTACTTACTGCTAGCATCAGCATGGTCACAATGACAATGCTACCGTGATTATGTTTAGGCAGTATAATGTTTACCCTGTTGACAATATTAATTAGTATCCAAATATTTGTTTTTTGGTAATAAACATAAAGGAATGACCATCGAGTTCTCATGTGGTTCACACCTGTACAGAAAAACCCACCTAGAGAGCAAAAGAAGGCTTTTGTTATTTTCTTTGTTTTAGATTCAGGCTCAATCAATGTTTACTGTATGTATGGTGTATGTAAAGGTAAAGTAACACAGACATTGTCATTGGTGGGTCATTGAAGCTGTGTGATCGGTATGAAGTTTGATTTATGTCATGAGATAGTTTTAAATATTGCTGCCTTGCCACAACACCCTGAGAAATGTAGTGACCTTGCAAATCCCCCTCTTGGATGAGTGTTTGTTTGTGTAGCTAGCTAACATTAGCTAGTTATCACTCAACTTTGACAATGAAGAATTACCTGTTCTTCACCTTGCACATGGCAGCATTGTTGACCCATTTACATTGAATATACAAATAACTGTCTGTACTCCTGTAAGCTTTCATCCTGGCGAGACTGTGCTGTGTTTAGTGACTAAAACGCTGCAACAAGTGCCGTACAGGCATCGCAAGTGCCCCAAACAGCAGTTTGTTCTCATGCATTTGTATTTTTTTATTGATATCTAAATATTAATTGCGTCGACAGATGAAGAATGAACAGGCCTATCTAGGGCCATCTAAGGCTCGGTGCAAGTCACGCAACTGAAAACTATAATTTGAACAAAGTAAAATCTAAAGATTTTGGTCAATAAAAACTCATAAGATCAGAAAAGTTATCCTGAGGTGACACTTAATCTGCCCGACAGTTTAAGACATTACACTCAAAGCAACAACGGTGAATATCACAGTGGTGGTAGATGTGAAATAAGGGAATCACAGCAGTCATTATTCACCTCCGTACAAGAGAGTGTGTTTTTGAACTGAACTGACCGACTGACATCGCCACCCATTGAGCCGTGCCACAAGATTCTAAAGGGAAACGTCAAAATTGATGCATCACCTTCAGTCCCTAGTTCAGTTTAAGCGCCAAAGAAAACGCTGCATGATGCAATTTTCATTACCCACATGTTTCAAACTCCTCACTCCCACTTTGTAATCCAGGCTCCCTGTAAAAAATATGTTTTCAGACCCAAACTGAGATTACTCAGCCATGTGAATTTATCTTTAGAGCCACAAAAGACATTACGAAACTGTTTTCACAGGTTGTTTAGCACTCCTCATTACAACAAATTGACTTGTTGACATGTAAAATCAGTGGAATTCCTTTTAACTCTAGAGACTGGAGTCTGCATGAGGATGCACTACAGCAGGCTGGTGTTGTTACATAAATATAAGGTGTAGTGCTGGTAAGTCAATTCATTGATAGGTCAACAAACTTTCAATCAACAAATGTTTAATTCCAGTTACTGAAATACGAGGGCTTTTCTCTTTGAATTTTAAGACCTGCCCAAATGTCTGTGATTTTGTTCTCTCATGTTTTCTGACTTTTATCTAATTTAATGGACTGAACACTAAATCAAAATATAATGAACACATTTATTGTTAGTGAAATTATTCCTCACTTGCCATCTCACTGATGCAATACGTCTTTGGTTTCTTCTTTAATTCACGTGTTAGCCTAAATCTCATTTGGCGCTGTGTTGTCATTTCATTTGTCTGTCTTTTTTCACTCAATCTGCATGTTTGAAGTGTAACTTTAAAGCTGCCATATTGGCAGAAAAACACTTGAGTGGTAATGAAAGCCTCTTCATGGGCTGCTCCAATGTGGAACACTTTCAGCATGTGAAATACTGCTTTGACCTAAGAGCTTTTATTTGTCCTGGGGGAGAGTGTTCTGGGGTTTCTAAGGACCTTTTCACACCAATAAAGTGTTTACTTCTACCTTTTACCTCCTCTTTTTGGAACAACATCCAACATCCACAAATTGGAGTGCCATCCCAGATAGGTCCAGAATCAGAGCTAGCACCAGGACTGAACCAGCCTGAGCTGTGCTGGGCTTTCTAACTCCTCTGGCTGTTTCTAATTACCCAGCCAAAGAAGTGCTTCATTATCCGTCATAAATCCACACATGAAAACAAATCTATCCCTCCAAATGCAAAACACACTGTTCTCAATTAGGAATTCCAAGAAACACGTCTGTTTTAGTGTCTGAAAATAAAAAGTGACATCTTATACAGAGTTTGCCTAGTTGTTAATAATGATCTTGTCTATGCAAATAAAAACTTTCCAGATGAAGAAAAATGTCTTATCAGATAATTCACTTATTCAAATAACATGCAAGCGTGCGTCTTATGATCTTAAAGGACCATACCAGTGTCTTTACTAGTTTTATTCTTTAACTATAAATCGCATAGCAAATAGGCCATTTTAAATACAAGCTACAGATTTTTTAATATCTGTATTTTCCATTGGTTTCAATATGATTACCATATGATATGTATTGGGCAGACTCAAAAAGGGGAAGGTGAGAGAGGCAAATCAGCATTAGTCTTTAAGCATCTGAAATATTGAATGTCTTATGTTTATTGATTTATTTATTTGCAGGCCTGCCCTGTAGGATCTCGTGATTTCCGAGAGAAACAATGTGCTGACTTTGATAACATGCCTTTCCGTGGGAAGTACTACAACTGGAAGCCTCACACTGGAGGTGAGTTCAGGGCTGCTTTGCACCAGCCATTTGTAAATCTAACAAAAGGTTTGTTTGAAACTAGTGATCTAATAACTTTTATAATTAAAACATAAAGAAAGACTTCTGTATACCTAAAAAAACAACCCTGTCCCCTAAAAATTAGGTTCCTTTACAACCAAACTGCAATCTTGATTACGTTTTCCTGAGAAACGTAATTGCATCCGGATTACGTTTTTGTAGAGAAGGTAATCATTATGTTGTCGGGCAACATAGTTTGTGAATCAATAAAAGAAATGTCACACTAATTAAACGAAAGATTAATTAATCGGAAGATTAATTATTCTCTGACTTACCCAGTGCTGCGAGTGCCTAAACCCGGAAAAACGGATGTTGTAGATTGAATAATTTCATGGACAAAAATCCCTTGTTTTCGTTTCATTGATATGTTAGGGATCAACATATTTGCGACCTATGGTCATTATGTTGGGATTGCATTTTAGTTGTATAGGAACGTAGGAGACAGGTTTGAAAAAAAAAAAACTGTAGTACATTAACTCATAGGAATCAATTGTGTGAACAGATTTCTCTGCACCTGACTAACTGCCAAAAAATATAATTATAAAATATAATTATATGTGCGAGTTTGCGTGGTAAACATTTCATCAAATATTAGGTCATATACCATTTGTTGAGTATATTTTATTTTGCAGGATATGCTCATCAGTCAAACAGATTATATGCTAGTAAACTAATGTAAGTTCAGTTTAGCTGTGTCCAAAATCAGAATTGAAGAAGCAGAGTATCACGAGCTCATTCTCATGTATTCGTTATGTAAAGTGGGCTATATATTTTCCACTGGTTAATTTTTGACAATTCACAAAATGACAACGGATAAACTCCCCTATTAGCAAAAAAGTTATTAGCAGATCTTTACATATCGCAAACATGAATTTGCGAAGTACGCACTATTTTGATACTACCATGTGTTGGAAAAATATTAATTCCTCTCCTAGAGACTTCTGGCAACAGTACCACAGCTATAGTAAAACATTTGCATGTGTTCGTCTGCTATTGTTGTTAAGTGGTGTGAAATGCATGATGGGATATTTGGCTTGAGGAATGCCCATGCAACGCTGATTATCGAGTGTCTGAAATCTTAATAGGCTGCCCACTAGTGAATCAGTGAATGGGGACTGATTTTGGACACAGCCTCAGTTGTACATTTGCACCTAGAAGTAAGAGTAACAACAACAACTCTCTGCTTGAGTAACTATACTTTCAACGGGTACAACCAGCTTTATCTGTTGCCTGATTTTGCAGAGTTTATGCAGCCAACTGCAGAATATTCACTATGGTCAATCTGTAAAAATAAGTGCTGTTCTGAAATATATTCCTGACATCCTTTTTACGTCACAAATGACAGTCTACAGGGCGGCCTGGTTTTTGTACCGACTTAACACCAACAGAGCGATCGTCTTTCATAGATAGAGAATTCTTTGGATTCCTCTACACTGTCCTGTGTTTGAAGGTCTCACTGGTCTTCTGGATCTGCTGCTTGTCCAGCCTGGAAGATTTTATAACTTGGACAGACATCCTAATGCATAGCATGTCAAGAATCACCTAGAAGAGGGGCTGGAGCCCATTCTTAGGTCTATTATTATGGATCAGCACTTATCTGCCAGAGCCAGAATGGGTGGAAGTGCTGTAGTACTATCACAGTTATTGGCAGGAGTCTAGGAGAACAGGCCTTGTGCCATCCCTCCTTAACTTCTCCCCTTGATGTCTGCAGATCATGGAAAATATCCACTTAGCTAAAAACACAAATAGCTCAAACAAAAAGCGATAAGAGTTTGAAGCATGTAAACACAGCTTTTATTTTCTTTTACAGATGGAAGAGCTCAAGTTAGATCTCCTTTATCATAGGGGTCTGTTTTGACAAGTCCACCACCTCCTCACAGCACTCTGGGCTGGGAGCTGTCATGCAAAAACAACAGATAACCTGCTTCTAGATGTCAATGTAATTGTTTCTGGCAATCAGGGTTGTCTCTGTTGATGTCAGTGTTATCGTGACGTCAGGTTTCAGATCTAGTACCGCTGACTTTCATCCACGATTATTATTGTCAACAAGTATTAGGGTTCATGTTGTCTGTTTTTTGTGGGTCCAGCTGAACTGTAGATAACCGTGGGCATCGTCTGTGTGTATTCTATCCTTCCCAGGTGGTGTAAAGCCTTGTGCACTGAACTGCTTGGCAGAGGGTTACAGCTTCTACACAGAGCGCTCTCCTGCCGTCATAGATGGCACCAAGTGCCAGGCTGACTCTCTGGATATATGCATCAACGGAGAGTGTAAGGTAATGGAGCAAATATTTTGTCAAATACGGCCTTTGAGATTATTTGAAAGCTTAAATGATCTAGGGTTTGGGATGCTTTGCAAATGTCTTTTGCAATTCTCTTTTAACTATAGTTTTTCATAACTTGGGTTTTGTTGTTGCTGCTCCACTGAACATTAAAAATTTACAAATGATTACAAATTAACAGTCAGCAACTGTTTTGATAATGCCTTAATTGCTAATGAAATCATTGTTAAGTCATTTTTCAAGAAAGAATACCAAATATTTTCTAGATTTAAGCTTAGTTGTGACAACTTGCTGGAGTAGACTAATAGAGTAGAGAGTAGACTAAATATTTGTGGGCTTTGGGGCTTTTCAATCAAGGCTTCATATTGGGTTTAGAAAAATGCAACTGGATGTGGCTGGATTTTCTACAGACCAGAAGATTAAACTGATAAAATAACTGGCAGGTTAAAACTATTATTAGTTTCACCCAAAGCAATTGCAATGATATGAGATCAACATTGACAACATGGTTAAAACTGGATTAATAAGTGAACAAGCACAAGGGATCAGATGATCTGACAGGTTGTAGGCAAACCCCAAGGTGAGCCAGGAAACAAAAACAATTACTCAAGCTATTCATTGTAACCATCAATCACTTTTCCACTTTTCCCAACCACATGTATTATACTTGTGCACACTTCAGGATCATTAGTGATATTATGAGTGCCTTTATTCTTGATTTTAGTTGAAAATAAGGTGATGGCTAAACTGGCTTAATACTTGGTTTTTCACAACCTCTGTGATTAGCATTAGCAATTGAGCCCAGTTGTGATTTAGCACCTGTAATCAATCAATTTCATACTGAGGTCAAATGGTGTAAGCTGCAGAGGAAGAGTGTAATATGCGATTGAAATCTCTGGAAAAAGCAGGTAAGTTGACCTTTAGTTGATTTTTTATTCTTTTTAGCTACAGTTCAGTTTATATCTTACTTCTTGGTTTGGCTTTTTAAAACATAGGTGACCTATACTCTCTTTGAACATGTCACAACATGGATTTGATACACTCTGTACTGTCAACTATATATTGACCTCAGAGCTCCAACAGTTGAATGGAAGCAGCAGATAGATATTTGCACAATCGGAAAATTACGTTTGATGCAGTGACGAATGGAGTTCAGTGTTGTTTACTTGATTTACGTGTGAATTGTGTGTCGCATGCAATAAAAGAAGTCGTGCTGCGTCTTCTGCACTTAAATGATGTAGCACTCCACAGTATGACATTGTCCTCTTGTGACTGACTCTTGCGATTGTTTGTGGCTGCGATCTGATATTTTATCAAATTGCTGCTGGCGTGACATTTTAGCTCTACATTAGCTGCCCTAGCAAGAGTTTCCTCAGTCTCCGTGTCTTGAGTTTTTATCTTTGACAGCACAGTTTGCTAGGTACTGATTGAGTAAACAAGCCTGCCAAAGCACAAAACCGCGCTATTCTCCAGTGAAGAACAATCAGGTATTTGAGTTGCTGATTGTAATCAGATGACTGGCAGTGCTCTGTTTGACTCTTATCAGGGCTCTGCAGCCTTGACCACAATTGTTTTGTGAAAAACAAAACACAAAAATCATTGTTTTGATTGAATAATGATTTTTATATATATTTGAAAAGGTTGATTTAATAACAAGACAAAATAACATTTTATTGAAAGGACTTGGCAGTTAGTGCTGTCTTTGTTTTCATGAGTATAAATCATTTTGTACAGTTTGTGTGTGTGTGTGTGGGGATGAGGATTTTTGTGAATTCTCTGATATGCAGCTGAAATAACTTTTTCGCTCCTCACTTTAAGTATTTACTTTGACTTCCTCCTGACCGTATAGTTTGATTCCTACTTGGCAGGAAAATGGAGCGTCTGTGCCCACAACATTACTCTGATTCTAATATAAAAACACAACATGATGTGTGTTTTAATGTGAAGAGAACTCTAAGCAGTGGAATATTCCTTACTAAAGGCGGGTCACAGGTTTATTTCCAGTCTGTATCTAGTGTGTTGTTTTCTTTCAGAGGTTGGTTCTCTGGGTTCATTGCCACACTGTGATAAATCTCCGTAACACTGGCTTCTTGGAAAGCTTTCAGAAATGTTCAAAACTGCTTTGGTGTGCACATGTGCTATAGATACAGAGACAAGGATTACAAATAACAGAAAGAGAAGGGAGATGATGACAGGGAGTAGAAAGAACATGGGAGATCCGAAGGAGGAGAGTAAGGACAATGGTAATCCTCTCAGTTGTCCATAAAGCTGTTATCAAGTAGTTAAGATACTGGAGCTGTGTGCAAAAACCAGTCCCCTTTAACTATATTATAAACTACATTGGCTATCTTCCATACTATTGACTTCTCATACAAGTTTACAGGCTTTTTGTTGAAGCAGCAGTCCAAAATGAAAATAAATTCATTTCGCAATTGTATAAAAACAAATAAAACAGCAAATCTGCTGTTTGGAGAAGCTGCAACCAGAGGCAGTTTCACTTAAAAATGCCTGTTTTTGTTGATCCAATGATTGATTAATCTAATTATCTATTTGTTGTACCTCTTATATTCATATAGTTCCCAATAATTAAAGAAAGAAAAAGTGGTGCGCTAGCATGTACTGTCGTTTCGATTAAATTAAATTAAAACGCCCATATTCCAGTCCAGCCAATATGCAGTTTTTTCAAACTTCTTTAATGTCAATTGTTACCACACTATCACTAGCCATCTGTTTTGGGGTCGTGCACCTACTAAGCACGCCATCTCACTCACACTCCCAGGTGAGCTGCCACCACTAGTGCTAGTGTTCATACAGAGGTTGATATGTCTGTTGATATTGTCTTTTTTTTCTGCTGTGAAGAAATATTAACTTTACTTTTCCCAAAGACAAAACCACAGAACAGATTTCGAACAATGTTTTTATCGGTGCATGGCATTTCAGGGATGAATGTTTCACAAAGTGCCCCAGCATGTAGCAGGATTTTCAGCCAGGTGTTCCAGTTTTGGGATATAATTTGGCCCAACGGATGATTTTCACAAGCTGGCCAATCAGAACAGAGTGGGATGGGGGTGAGGATGCCTTAAAGACAACAAGCCTTTTTAGTCTCAAGACCAAAAGAGCTGAAAATGATCATTTCATCTTGTATCAGTAGAACCCCAGAATAAAATATAAAATCCTCAATTAAACAATTCCATAATGTAATATGTTGCATTTTTTGGATTCATAAATAATCTTTGAGTGACTCTATACCTGTTAGGCTGAAAGGATTTGTACATGTCTGACATTTTAACTTACTTCTCTTCTCTTCACTTCACTCTGTTCATCTGGCAATAGTGAATGAGTCAGTGGTTTTGGACAGATTTAAGAATATTAATACAGAATATAAGTCATATTTACTCTTATCATACTAGATTCAACTAAACCTTAACTTGTCTTTGTGGGATTTGTTAACTGCAGGGAGAATATAGAATATTTCCAGACAGATGCTGTAAAAGTATAAAATCTTTCCTATAAAGTACAAGAGTCAAAGTATAAAGGGTTACAAAATGGAAATGTTCAAGCAAAGCACAAGTTGTTGGACAAACAAATCTTAACACAAGGTCCACTTGCTAGTGTTTTCCAGAGGTTTGATTGATCTGTTAATCGACACACAATAATCCACAGCTGTATGCTCTATCGTCAGCCAAAGTGCTGAGCTGGGTCAAGGAAATTTCAGAAAGATTCATACAGTAGAAATTCCAACACACACAAGGGATGTCTAGATTGTATTCATTTATTAATAGTGGTATACTTTTACAAATCCGAACACTGAAAATGTATAATAAATGATATTTAAGTCAATAAGTAGTTGGTCCAGTGATCTTAAGATTTGAGGACTATGGCAGAATGGGACATGTTAACATAAAACAATACATTGTGTTTACTTGTTGTGTCGGCCTGTTTTGTGGTCACAGTTATATGCACTGCCAGCTAAAGGGTTTGACACACCTTCTCGTTCAGTGGTGTTTCTTTATTACTTGCCTCTTGCCTCCTTAATGTGTAATTTAGACCATCAGTTTTCTTATAAGAGGGAGAGTGAGTACAGAGTCAATAGCAAATTGCAAGTGCTACTACAACCATTGTACAAATCCATATTATGGCAAGACAAACCCAGTTAAATAAACAGTCCATCCGTACTATAAGAAATGAAGATCAGTCTTTACCAAAACTGTGTGAAAGTTTTGGTTCTAATCACTGTTAGATGTAGGGAGAGTGAACAGATGGTGCCTTAATGTGTGGTTCCCACTGTGAAGCATGGAGGAGGAGATGTGATGTGTGGGGGTGCTCTGCTGGTGACACTGTTGGT